>OZ012681.1:105218167-105450667 GCA_963942445.1 Argyra leucocephala
ACATGTATCAAAAAAGTTGCATTTGCTCTTTTTATCTGCGTTTGGGTCAAGCTATAATTGTGAACAAACATTTTAACAAATGAAATATATTTTGAATAAAAACTGTTTAGTTTGACTATTGAGCATTCTGATGAATGTTTTCGGCTTAAAATGTCAAAATATGAACCAAACTTATCCAAATTAACTTCAACAGTACAGCATCATGGAAGCCATTAAGCCAGCAGTTTAAATATTAAATGTTATTTTTGTTGTTTTTTTATTTATTTTTACTGTTGTGTATTGAATTTATCCAATTTATATTTATATAAAAATTTTTTTTTGCAAGATAATAAATGAATTCACTTTTGGTTTAACTATTTTTTTTAAATTACTTTCATATAAAATTGCCACTGACCCACTACAAATTCAAAAAAATCTCATCTTAGACGAATTTTACCCATGATCAAAAAAGTTTGCCGACCGCTGATCTACAGTTTCAAATGCTCGCTATAAATCCAAGAAAAAAAACAGCTATAATAATTTAATCGTCATCAACGGCAATCTTCCAATTTGTTACCACTAGATTCAACAAAATTTCACAACTGTGATGTTTTCGGAAACCCGATTGATGCTATGAAATTAAGCCAGTTGTTTTGAAGTACTCCCCTAACTGATTATACACAGCCTTTTCGATAATCTTTGATAGGATGGTTGTGATATTGATAGGATGAAATTCAGTACATTTTGTTGTATTTTTTTCTTTTTCTATAGGAACTACCATAGATTCTTGCAAGCATTCAGGAAAAGTTCCATATCTTAACGATTTATTTATGATATGTAAAATATTATGGTCAATTAAGTCAAAAGAATCTATTATCATTGTCACATTACAAAAATGTATGTCATTTTTTTTTATTGATTGTATTTAGTAGTATTTTTAAATCATCTAATGTTAACAGTTTAAATCTAAATTCTGTATTTGCATTCTCTATTATATTTTCATGTTGAGACCGGTATCAGTTTCTAACTTTCTCTACACTTTCAATAAAATGCTTATTAAATTTATTAGCTGTTACTGAATTCAGTTTGTATTTTTTATTTTCAAATATTACTTTTTTTATTTCATTTTTTGGTTTCTTTAAAACGAGTCTTTTTATTGATCTCCACATTGATTTCTGATCTACTGCATGCGCAACTTTGTTTGATATGAATTTTGATTTTTCGTTATTTAGTTTACTTTTAAATCTATTTCTTATTATTTTATATTTATTCCACTCTTGTTGATTGTTATTAAGAATTGAAATTTTATATTGTCTTATTTTTTCATTTTTTAACAATTCTAAATCTTCAGAATAAAATTCATGCTGTTTATGTTTTAATCTTTTTGTAACAATAAATTTATTTACTACGTTCTTAAGCCCATTATTAAATATTAAAGCTATACTATTGCAATCTAGAAAATATGTTGTCATAAGACTGCCTATAATATCCACAACAGTTTTTCACCATTTTAGATTGGATAGAAATTAGCTCCAAACGATAAGTTTATTCGTTTTTATTTTTGTTATTTTCAAATTTAAAAAAATAAATCGTAGGCATACAAGCTATGGTAAGTAATTTTCTCAAATTATATTCAATTAGTAATTAATTTTTAAATCACTTTTTAATTTGACGGAAAATCTATTTAATATTAGAAAATTATAAAAATTGAAACTGAAAATGAAAATTTAAAGTATCATTATTTGTACAATAAAGTAAACGATAAACAAATAAGGTATACTTATTAAGAAACTACATAGACAGTTACATAGCAAACATTTTAAATTTAAATCGTCATCAGACAATCATCAGACAGTCAAACACCTTAAATCTAGAAGTCTATTCATCACTCCTAACACAACAAAAAAAAAACACAATTCACTGAAAATATTAAAATATTTTGGAACAAAAATATATAACATAGTTTTTAGAAAACTAATTATTCAACGTTTAGAGTAAAATTTGTATATTTGTTGAAAATAATCGAATATTTGCCTCTTAATTTAACTAAATGTATTATACTACAGTAAAAATGCTTATTATACTACAGATACACGTGTTTCTTCTACAATTTACAGACTCGAGTAGTAAATACAAATCATTAATAAATAATTTAATTGTTGTCAGGTTTACGTTCACTAATAATTTTTAATATCGATATCGATATTTCGGAAGTAACAAACTTTTCTTTCATTAGTGCTTGTGACTAACCTTTTGACTAGTCATTTTGTAGTTTTGTCTATACACTTCAAAAATTTTATATGCAATGACAATAAATGACGAAAAATGAGTGAAATTATTCCGGATTTATTTGAAAATTTAATGTTAGTCCTATTATTAGTCTGTATATATGTATGTATACTCGGCAATTGAAATCAAGTGATAAAAGATTTCCTATGATATATAATAAGTTTAGAATTGTGACATTTGGTATTTACTGTTTGAACACTAAATTGTTATCAAATTAAAATGAAATTTATATGTGTAAAGTTCCACTTCTAAAAATCGATTATGTACTAAAACTGATTAATGTACCAAAAATATATATATATATATATATATAAAATATGTTAATATCATATTATAACATATACACTTTAGTATTGTCCATTCAGTACCGTTTAATAAGATGTGCAACGCGCAAATAGAGCGTAGATAGAGCGCTTACATTTCAGCCGAAGGGTTTCAAGTTCGATTCCCCACGAAGGGGAAAAAAGTGCTCAATGGGTTTTTCAACCTTGTTCAGTACCCTTTTTAATTGGAATAAGAAGTCATATACTGCTCTTAGACCTAGTTTGCTGCTTCTAGAATACAATTGGAGTGTATTCTAGATAACGACTTCAATCCACCTATTTACAATTAAAACTATTCAAATATCACTAATTATTAATTTTTTTCCACATTTATTCAACAAAAAGCCACAAACAATGTTTTTTGATGGATCAAAGATTCATGGATTAGAAATTTAATGTTAATGGTATGAAATAAATAAAAACGGTATAAAATAAAATTTAAATAAATCTAATAACAAATTTAGCAATTGAACTTTATTTATTAACAATTTTATTTTGTAAATATTGATATTTCGGAAGCAACAATCAGTGTTTGCGGGTATTATAATAACGAGTTTAAATCGCAATGCAGTACAGCGGGTTTATATCATCAAATGACAAATTAATTTGTATACTGGACCTCATTTCTACTGATTGTTTTCTTTTCAACTTTTTTTTTTTTTAATATTTTTAGTTGCATTTAATTAACTTCTGTGTGTAGCACGATTTAAAAAAAATATTATGTTTTGAATCACACTATATTTAAATGTGATAATGAATTACAAGGCCTTTAAGTTTAAGTTTTAACTGAGGTTTCAAAAACTATTCAAGTCGATGGAGAAGATCTTCGGATGATGTTAAATTTATTTGGACAAAATACAAATGTCTGTGTTGAAATTAAAATAACATATAATGTAATTAAATGCTTTATGGGTTAGGATTGCAATATTTTCCCACAATTATTTTTTGTATACTTCGAATTGATTTTTGTGAATAATTAGAAAATACAATGGGAGTACGTACAAGGTACAAGGTAAGTACAAGGTGATGATACGATCCTCGTAACAAACACACAAGAAGAATTAATGAATTTTTGAATTCTGTAGCAATTCAATTACAGGTATAGGTAGAAGTGACCATTCCAGTTTATTCTGGAAAACTAAATACCACTCAATTATTATTGAATATTAGCAATTACGGATTACGAATTACGAGCTAAAACTAAATGTGAAAAAGTTTAAATACATGATAGTAATCAAGACATCAATATCCAAAAAAAAACCGGGGTGGTTGCAAATAGATCAACAATTAACAAAATTTCTCTCATTCAAAAAATATTTTTTTCATCTGAAGATGACTTCACAGAAATTAGTGACTTAGACATCAAAAAAGGGGGCTGATTCTTGTCTTCTTTGATCGATATTTTTATACTGTTCCATTTACATTAATTTTTATGATATCTTTTTTATTATACCGGTTGTTCCAGAGCAGGCGTATCAGCTTTTTTAAGAGGGAAAGAAACCGTTATTTTAAAATTAAATAAAAATTTTATAACTAAATTTGCTCTTAGAGGGTGCTTATTTTCAACTTCCGGGAAGGGCCAGAAAAGGGTTTTATAAGACCAAAAATCGCCGAAATTGGCCCACATCGAGATTTTTAAATGGGAAGGGGTACTTTTTTATGCGAATTCGGATTATACTTCAAAAAATAAGAAAATTTTGTAAAGCAAATTTTTTTTTTTATTTTCCTTTCTGTTTTTTTTCTTGTTTTTTTTTTTTAATTTAAACTTTGTACCCAAAAGCTGAGATAAAAAATATGCTAATATGAAAAGCAAATTTATTTATTTAAAAATGATCGTTGTTAATTTTAGCTTACCAAAAGAAAATATGGTGGATCTTAAAATATAGTTGTATTATTTTAAGTCTAGCTATTCTTACTAATATTACAACAATTGAATCAATCCAAAAACAGCTCATCCTTTTCACTCTGAGAGATCTGTTTATAATCCCAGAGTCTTTACAGAGGCTGCAAACCTCTCATTTTACAAAGAAAGGCTTCCCTCCATCAGTTTTTAGAGTTTGAGAGCTCCCGTAGAATCTCACTTTACAATTATTACTGATTTGCATTTGATGTGCTTGCTAATATTACGAATCATAGTTAATGATGATATTAGATCTACAACATACAATACAATAAATTTTTAATTGAAATAACACATTTCATTGAATATGAACAAAATGAACCCATCAACAGATACTATATATCAGTTCAGATACCTTTTTTGTGACAAATTTTCAAAAAATATCTTTAAATCTGAAATATAGAAGATTATCAAGCAAGCGTAGATAATGATATCAAATTAATATTATGAACTTACGCTAGCGTCGCCATTTAAATACATTAATTTTCTGGTATTATGGATGGAAAAAGTGATATTATTCAGATCAAACAACAGCAACAGAATAATATCAAATCAAATATTTGATAAAAATAAACAACTCAGTTCTGTGCAATTGTACAGGGTATCCACTATTATAATTGAGTAGCTTCTAAGTGCATTTAATAATTTCTGATTAATTTTATTCTTCATATGAATTGCACAATTTCTTACAAACTTTTAAAAAAACTATTTTCTATTTCACATACACACACACACATCTTATCATAGCCATCTTTCTGATAATTCTAAAATTTACTGACATTACTTTAATATTTTTCTTCTCATATATTTCTTAGTTTCTACCTATCATTCTACCTCTTCTCAATAATAACATTTGTTCTAACTGTTAATATAAATATTTATTTTTTTGGAGAGCATCCCCCATTTACTATATAGACTGAATCCAATTCATTCCTTTTAAAAGTTTTGCATTAGGATATAATAACAGTAAAAGAAGAAAGTAAACATCAGGATGAAAATGTTGTGTATGAAAATTAATAAAATTCGCTCAATGTTTTGAAAAAAAAAAAAAATAAATAAAATATTTCTCTTCGTATATAGGCGAATAATTCATGTAAATTTTTTTATGTCCTTTATTTTTGTTGTTATTTTTTTTTTTTTTTGTTGATTTAAAAGCATTTATAGTGACGCCAAAAATATGTGAAATGTAAGTTAAAAGTTGATTATTAATGGTGAAAATGTGTCTAATGACATTAATTTGGGGGTAATGAGAATTTGTGAAAGAACAACATAGAAGAGAGAGGGTGAGAGAGAAATAAATGGTAAAGAGAACGAAAAAAGGACATTATAAAAGTTTTTATTTTACTTTCTAATTTGTCACGTTTTCGATTCTATGCTTGTGTTTTTGTTTTTGTTTTTTTTTTCGATGTTTAAGTGTGCCTTATAATAAATATGTAACATTTAAAATTTTCGAAGGATTAAAAATAAGGATATAATAATATTATAATGTAAAGGAATATAAAGGAATAAATTTAATTAACATTAATAGAATTTTCAAAGTGACTTCAAACTGTGTAAAAATAGAAAAAGATTAGCACTTAGTGTTATTTAAGGAGTTGTTAATGGAAAATAAAAACAAAAAATATAAATAAAAATAATTAAATTCAGTTAATTTGACTATTTTATTTACATTAAAGTGAAACATATGTATTTTTATATTGAGCACATAGCTTTTCTAGTAATTTTGAATTCATGCTGATAAAATAAAAAAAAATAAAATTTGATTTTAGACTGGCATGGCACAGTGAAGTTGAAAATATGAGAATTATTGCAATGTTTATTATTTGTTCATAGCAGGCAAGTCAAGTAGGTGTACTATAGTTTGAAATGACTTAATGAAGTTGAAGTATATATTTTCATAAATACAATTGCAACCTGTGTCAGAATCTTGTGCAGAAGACACATTGGCATATTTCGATTTTCTCCGTAAATCTAATGTTACAACTTCCGCAGTTGGCAATGGAAGTTGGCAATAGCATGACTAGCCATGATCTGACTAAAACTGCTGACTGTGGCAAAAAAACAGAGTTAAGTTTAACTTAAATTAAATAAATATAAAAGACTGAGTGTAATGATGGTGTAATAACCGAAATCGGTTAAGATATTTAACAAAATTATGAAATATTTAAGAGTTTTAATATTAATTTAATTTAATTTTAATAATGTTTCACCTAGAGCCTACAGCATATTCTATAAATTATATTAAGTTTAACTCATCTAAAACTCAAAACTGACTTATTTCACATAAGCTTCCAGGATTTCAATCTAACCTCTCCTTCCAAAGTGTTGCTTAAAAAGACAAGGATAATCTAAATATTTGAGGCATACGCGTGAATCAAAATATTATTTGAAACGACAATATTTTTGATATCGCGAGAGGAACTGCCAAGTGTTTAGGCTATCTAAGTCGATGTAAAGCTGTTCTTTCACGTTTGAAACTCCTGATAGGAGTATAAATTATTTATAGTTTTCATTTATACGTCTGCAGATGGAATATAATTTACATTTTTGGGCTGGTGCTTCCATTACATCTTTGGGCTATCTTGACGGCGTTCAAAATCGCGGCACTCGTTTAATTGGCGACCCAAACTTAACTTAATCCCTAACTTCTCTTGGACATCGAAGTCTGGTTGGAGCAATTTCCCTGTTTAATATAGATACTTCGTAGGTGTGAACACGCTCTTAGGAGTTATAACTATTGCCCCATGGTATGTGAAAAATAGAAAGTTACACAAAGGCTTAAACATGTCAACAGCAAAAGAAAGCTTTAAAAGATTACAATTAACTATGCGATTTCACGCATCATTCAAATTCATTTCGAAACCTTCTGAATATTCCAAAAAAATTGTCTTATCACAAAAGTAAGACAACTGATACACCAGCGTTTGCTTTAATTCATCCTGAAAGGATTTTTAGTTTTACCTTACGAAGCATTATCGTTAATTTGAAATAGAAACAACGATCCAATAAATTCAAAGACGTAAACAATAAACAAAATGGCAGTCGATATATTGCTTCTGTCCGCCTCTTCAACAAAGGTTTGGTCTGCCCGATGTCTTGATCCTTCGATTTTTAATTCAAAGATTCCGGAATATTGAAGCATTTTCATCCATCCGCCTTATGTGTCTAAAGCTAAGCCTCTTGACTTTAATTTTCGTGACTACGATCACTTCATTACACAGCTTATAACGTTCGGCATTACACAGCTGACGTCCTCAACTGCATACACGCGAAGACCAAATGGTGGTCACTACCGATATGTGCTCCTTTTTTTCCGCACTATGTCCCACGGATGGGGTTGCAGGACAATGATGATGATGAGCTAAGTAGACAAGGCTTCAGATCTTTAATTTTTTTCTCCGAAAGTGAGTGTGTGAATCTAAATAAGTAAAGAAAAGTGAATGTTATTAAGTTTTGTGGTAAGTTTGTGATATTGACAAATTGTTGTAAAGAATTGTGGTATTGTGAGCTGACGTGTTAATTGAAAGGCCCATGTAAATGTGAATTCTATTATAAATATTCTAAGGGCTATTAATAGTGTTAAAGCAAAATATACTTCCCGGAAAACATAAGAAGCTTATAATACCTTATATATAAATCGAATCTAATTCTCTTATATCTTTTCATATATTAACAATTTGTTCCTAAAGTATTGAACACGTCCAAAAATAATAAAAATGTAGGTATTGTCAATCAAAATCGATTAAAATAAATTTAAATTTATTATACAGTCCTCTGCCGAATTTATCTTAACGCGATAACGGATTGGTTCAATATTCGTTTATGATAGTGACATTCAAGGAAATTGCAAAACAGATGAACTTGCTAAAAGTGAAACTGCCTTGACGATTCTTCCGGATAGCAGCAGTTTTGGAATACCTTTAGCTATACCTGTAGTCTATACTACTTCACAAAGAAGCAATTATAGCTTTCAACAGAAAATAGTCCAGACCTCAGACCTCCGACCAGAAAAACAGACCTGACTTATCTATTCAATACTGTACCATAAACTACGGTCTCTTAATTTACTATCACGTGCCGGATTAGATAAAAGTACTATCGGGATGTTCATTACATCAGGACACTGTCTCAAATATTCCAAATAGCTTGGATTACAGTTAAATGGTTTCCGCAGAGTCTGCAAGCGTGAAGAGGGGTATGAGATAATCATACACTTTGTTTGCACTTCCTATACCTATCCCTCAATAGTTCAAAAAAGAAAAACCCATCTAGCAGAATACTTTCTAGGCTCTCTGAGTGATCTTACAAAATGTAAAAATTAAGTGCTTCCATCGATTTGTAAAATGCTCAAATTGGTGTTGATGACTAGGGTCTGGTTGGAGAATCCAGATTCTGTGGTATCACAGAAGACCTTCTTGGTAAGCAGCCACTTCTACCTACCTACTTACCGCTTATACAGCCCTACATCCTTTTCCAACGTGATTTATAATTTATACTACCCATTTGAAATAAATACACTTTATAAAAACCACATTGTTTTAAATTTTGTGTACATCGGATAAGTTATATATCGGATCACGCTTACTACAGACATCATAGTCGGAATCAATTTCACATTCCTAATCAAATTTTTTTTTATCCTCAACATGTAAAAAATTCAAACATTAATTTTGAGTTGGTCTAAATAGATGACAATAGAGACGAAAATGAACAGATTATGTTATCTAAAACAGGCCCAAACATATCATTAGGGTTTTCCTCATTATTTAAATGTATTGCAAATGTTTTAAGATTCGAAAATAAAACAAAAAAAAATGTCACATTTTTCTAACGAAAAACTTGTTGTCCTAATGAGATTTAGAAATAAAATAATTTATATCTAAACATAATTACATTGTATAATGTACACATATTCAGCAAGATGTAATTATATACTTATACATACACATTATCATCATTCTATGAATATGTTCATGTAATTTTGTTTCTTTTTTCGTAATTTGCCATTATAACAACCAAAAAAAAAATTCTAATCAGTATAATAAAGTTTATTTTGAACTTGTTGTTATTTAAATCAATTAAATTTTATGAAATTATGGTATAATTATATGTGTGTGTTTATGTGCGAGAATCCTTATTAAGAATTCTTTTATAATAATTGACAAAAAAACAACAATAACAAATACATAAAACCAAAAGAAAAATAAAAATTATATCATTTTGCGGTCTCATTAAATTTAGTCGTGAGAATTAATGACGGTTAGACAAACAAACTTAGTTCAACTAAAATAATAATAATAATATGATCTAATTAAGAATGGTAAGAAGTGTGTGTGAGTGTTTTTTAGAATTTGGTGAAATTAAATGATGAAGTGATATACATAAATATATTATATTTTGATATACATTTTTGTAATGTATAATATGATTAAGTAGACAACCACATACAGAGTGTTTCATAATGGGTTTTATAATTTTTGGCAATAGTTCCGAAAAGCTTCTATTTCCGATTGCAATTAAAATTTTATGGTGCTGGTAAAACATTTGGCATTAAGACATTTTTCATATTATATTAAGTACGTACATAATATGTAAATTCATATTGTAAGCCCTACTCAACATTAAATAATTTTAGGACAACGTCAACACAAAATTCAAATGTCAAAAATAAAAGGAAGAAAAAAAAGAATTAATGGCATTTTGATGAACAGTAGCATGGAAGCCATGGTCCATGTTCAAAAATATAAAATTAAAATGAATTTTGTGTTCGAATTGATAACAAAAAAGAGTAAAAATGAAATAAAATTAACCTACAATATTATTAATATTAATTGTGTTCTGTGTATTCGCTTAAATCATATATCGGCCATTTGACAATATCCTCTAAACTATTAAATTTTTTTAAAGTGTTATAACATATAATATTAATAAGCAAAAATAACTGTTTTAAAATAGAAAAGAATAATATATGTAGCCTATATTGGCAGTGAAGTTTCATATCAGCCGGAACTATAAACTATGGACCACCCTACCATTTTATGTATTCCCACGAACCTATAACCTATTTTATTCTATTCTATTATATTCTATTATATTCTATTATATTCTATTCTGTTCTATTCTATTCTATTCTGTTTTATTCTATTCTATTCTATTCTATTCTATTCTATTCAATTCAATTCAATTCAATTCAATTCAATTCAATTCAATTCAATTCAATTCAATTCAATTCAATTCAATTCAATTCAATTCAATTCAATTCAATTCAATTCAATTCAATTCAATTCAATTCAATTCAATTCAATTCAATTCAATTCAATTCAATTCAATTCAATTCAATTCAATTCAATTCAATTCAATTCAATTCAATTCAATTCTATTCTATTCTATTCTATTCTATTCTATTCTATTCTATTCTATTCTATTCTATTCTATTCTATTCTATTCTATTCTATTCTATTCTATTCTATTCAATTCTATTCAATTCTATTCAATTCTATTCAATTCTATTCAATTCTATTCAATTCTATTCAATTCTATTCAATTCTATTCAATTATATTCAATTCTATTAAATTTTATTCTACGCTATTCTATTCTATTCTCTTCTATTCTATTTTATTCTCTTATATATTATAATTAAGTTAGTTGTTAACATCTGACCTCAAAGTTATTCAATCTATTCATCAAAAATGAGAGAAAATAAATCAACACACCGACCACACCTACACCAGTACACCATCTTATTTGTACAAATTTCAACAGAGTGCATAGCATATGTGTTTTATTTTCATCATTAAATGTAGGTAGGTATAGGTATAGACATGAGATAATTTATCGTAATAAGTTGTAAACTAACTAATTTGTTTTGCCAATGTGTGAATTAAATTTCAATAATTTTTCAATAAATTCCAAATTTTTTATTTTACGTAATGCAATATTATTATTAATTATTATTAATATATACCTATATATTTTATTATATATACCTAATTAAAGTAAATTTAAATTTCCATAAAAAGAAGGCTCTCCATCGAAAAGTGTAAGTTATTAGTATATATTTAAATCCCTGTTCTGTTAAAAACTTTCAATTTGGCTTTAACTTGAATTATAATTAATAAATAGGGATCTCTAGTTATATTCTATAATATTCTTTTATAATTTTGTTTATTTCTTTACTAAGTTTCTTTTTTTAATCTTTTAAATGGATTAAGCTCTCCGAAAGTTCCTCATTCCATTATTTTGGCTTCAATTTAAAAAAAAAATAGTGATTTTAGAAAAACTGAAGGCGTAACTTAAAAAAACAAGATAAATTACAAAAAGACTTAGTGGGTAGCAGATGTTTCACTGAAGAGTTGTACGAAAACCTTAACAAAATTAATTGAAGAAGACCCCACTGTCCATTTATCATAAATCGAAAATAATTCTTTTATATTGAACCAATAACGGCTTCAACACACATGGAATACACATACACTATGTCAGTGGACAGTTGTCAGTGGACAAATGAATTGATTTTTAAAGTTATAGAAATTTAATCTGTATAAATTAATTTCACGAATGGAATGATCATCTTGATGATCATGTAACTATTTTGTATTATTACAACAACAATAATAAAAAATTAAAAATGTTTGATAGTAGTAATTGCAGTAAAAATGTTAAAGTTAATTTCATAAGTAGTTTTACATAGTCTTTATATATAATTTTTATAATAGAATTAGTACTTTTTTGTTTTCTTTTTTTTTTTTTTTTTTTTTTCGTTTTATAAATTTAAGCATTGAAGTTTATCTTATTTTTTAAGTTTTCCTATAATGTAATTTATTTTATTTCATATTATTGACAGTTCCATAGCTTTTCTTTGTATATTAACTTTTATTTGCACTTTAATTTTTTTTAAATTTTAAGATCAGACAGCCTAGGCTAAGATCTACAACTTACAATTTAGTTTTAAGTTAATGAAATTTTATATTAAATTAGTATGATTGAAATAAAGAAAAAAAAAAAAAAGCTGTTTAAATAAATTTAATCAATTGAATAAAATCCTTGAATCAATGTTCCAATTAAATTTAATTGTTTTGGATAGATAAAAATATTTCATATTTAACTGAAATATTCCATCGATAATAAAAATTGTGTAGAGAAATATGCCTACTACTTAAACTTCAACAACAAAACAATTGTTTACTCGAATTTGGCCGAAATTTATTTAGAAATAATAAAGCTAGAATGTTACAAATCTTCATTAATAAATGGCTAAGGGCAATATGGCAATAATTATTTTCTTTTAATAATTTTTATTTGTATACTCTTATAAAGACTAATCGTCTTATTCATACTAACATTAAGAATTGAATAAATATAGTGAATATTCTGGCCAAACATAATAAGCAACAATAACATTTCGAATCAGAAGGCAGAAATGGAAATGAATACCCCAAACACATAAAAAATAGACAAATAACATCGCGCGAAAGTGCCTAGAAAGAAACACACATGGTACAAGAAGACTCGATCGCGTCCAAAGAACACCTGGCGCAGGACGATAAAACGAGAGCTAGAAAAGTGAAGATAACACAAAAACAATCAAAAGCAACAGCTACAGTCGAGTACGATAGAAGTGTCAAGCAGAAGCTCCCAACAGGAAGACACACCCTGTATATATTTACAAATATCATTAAAAAATGGATGGTGGCGGCAACAGCCGCATTTGTATATATATATTTATATATGTATTTATAAATATAAGTAATAATGTTAATAACGGTATATTCAAATAATTAAATAAAATTACGATGAAATTAGCAAGATATGAAATTCTTATCGAGAAAATTATAATATTTTTTTTTGTTGTTTTTATGTTGTGATTTTCATTCATAAAATTAATTATTTTTAATTTTTAGAAACAAAAAGGATACAAAGATTTATATAGAATTATAAATGAATGCGATGGCTTATATTCTAATAACTGGATTTATTTTGTGAAAATTAGAAATTTTTGTAATTGAATTAAATATGTGTGGTTGTTTTTCATTAATATCGCAACTCTCAGAACCATGAATACGACCCATTACATAATATTATAATTTTTTTTATTTAAAATAGGATGTCACAGGTACATGCAGTATCGCAATCTGTTCCATTCTGTGGCGAATTATATTTCAAACTTACCTATATATTTTTTTACTGTTTCAGTTGCAGAAGTTTGACCAAATTATTTCACATGGCCTTATAAAATTGACAAATTAAAAACACCTTAAAAGATCAAATCTGGGTTGAATAAATTATTTCCAAAAATTACTAAAAAGTACAACATTTTCATTGTCAGTCAAATTTATCAAAAGTTTCATTTCAATTCATTTGAATTCATTGGTTTTTATTGCAAAACATTATAAGGAACTTTATACTTAATTTTATATACTTGACCTTCTTTGCTATTCAGATACATCAACAAAGCCTTGCAATAATGCAACATATTTCGATATTATTCATCGAATAGTACACCACCACATACATATACGCAACACCACTTCAAAAACGTAAATCGACAGTAAAATAAAGAAAATAAAAAAATTAGTAAAGATTCTCTCAAAATTTATCACAATTTTTCCCATCATAAATTTTTTTTTTGCAAGAAAAAAAAAACAAAATAATGCAAAAAAAATGAAAATCATATATCAAAAACACTTTCGATGCATTATTTCCTTCTCTTTCTTTCTTATTTTGTGGTCAAAACTTTCAAATTGACTTTTGTTTTGGTTATTGTTGTTTTTGTTTTTTTGTGCATTTCAACTTGAAAATCTCAACAATTTCATCCAGATCCATAGTATAAAGTCAAAAACAGAAAATACATTGGTTTTTATTTTAGTTGTTGTTTTTTCTTTTCTTTTTGCATTCTTTGAATTAAATTTGATGTTTTGATGTTGTTAATCAGTCTTTGAAAACTAGTGGGCTTATAAAGTTTTCATAAATAGATATTTTTAAATTAATATGTCATAACTGTGATCATCATAATCAGCATCATCATCACTTCGGCATCATCAGTATCGTATAGTTACAGAGTTTGGAATAAATTTTAAATTGATTCATAATTCATCTTCATTAGTTTTATTTCCTACATAAGACCAATTTCGATCAATAATCATCATCATTGTGTACTTCCAGAGCATGGAATAAATTTTAGGTTGATTATGTTCCTCTTCATTACTCTGATTTCTCCCTCTCAATAAATCTTAGCTTTATTCATAACTCCTATTCATTAATCTGATTTCTCCCTTTTGGTTTCCAATTCCGAGCAATAATTAACATCATAGTATAAGTCAAGAGCTTGGAATAAATTTTAGGTTGATTCATAACTCCTCTTCATTACCCAGATTTCCCCCTCTCATTAAATTGTAGCTTTATTCATAACTTCTCTTTATTAATCTGATTTCTTCCTTTTGGTTTCCAATTTCAAGCAATAATTAACATCATACTATAACTCAATTGCTTGGAATAAATTTAAGGTTGATTCATAACTCCTGTTCATTACCCTAATTTCACCCTTTCAATAAATATAAGCTTAATTCACAACTTGTCCTTATTGATTTTATTTCCTACTTACGATTTTCAATTTTGAGCACTAATCATTATCATCGTATAACTTCAGAGCTTGGAATAGTTTTTAACTTGATTCATAGTTGCTCTTCGATACTCTGATATCCCCCTTTCAATAAATTTTAGCTTGATTCATAAGTCCTCCTTATTGTACTTTTATTTCCTACTTGTTTCCTACTTTTATTTGACACTGCAAACTCCTGCTCTAAGTATGAAATTGTTAGAACTGCATAATTTAGCAAAATATTTTGCATTGCAATCCTATTTCGAACAATATTTCTATTTTTTTCTATTGCAACAATCAGCTGGCTGAACCTGCTTTTCTTTCTCATTCATTGAATTGCGGAGTATTCCATTAACCACTACAACCATTAAAATTGCATTTTTTTTTAAAAATTATATTGGAAGTAGGAAATAGAAAAATTATATCAATGTAAACCCAAATTGGAAAAGAGTGAGCTAATAAATCTATTTAGAATGTAACAACAACTTGTAGTAATCGCCTTACACTCAACAGATATAAAAGTATAAAAAAATATACAACAATATATAAAAAATGTTGTACAGCACTGTTCTAAAGCATAGAAGAAGAAGAAGGAAGAAAAAAATGGTTTTTTCTTATTAAAAAAATATCAGCACTATTAAACCGCCATATCATCATCATATAGTCATCATCAACATCATTATCAATCAATCAATACGAAATTCCTTAACCGGTCTGATTGAATGATGCCCTTCAATAAAACTTAAATGCAAATTTCACTTCTCATTACTATACTTAGTTATACCAGTTTAAGTTAATAGTATATGTACATATGTATATATATATATATATAAATACAAGAATAAAATTATTAATTTTCCTGATTTTCTTTTTTCCTGCTTTCCAATTTGCAAAATCTTTTCACAAAAGTAAAAAAAAATTAATTAAAAAAAAAATTTCACTATAGAAATTAGCAGAACTTGAATTCAATTCCGAAATTTTTTAATGAGCTTCCATTTATCTCAATTCACCTTTATTTTCGATTTTTTTTTTTTTAATTTACCTAGTTAGTACAAACACTCACCTATTTTTGATTAAATGACTTGCAAGCTTTATTGCATTTGAAAATCAAAATTGTATTAACGTGAAAATTGCTGATTAATTTATTGTTCTGTAGAAAATAAGTGTCATGCCACAATAATACGCTGTCACAACACTTTATTGAAATATCATAGTTTGATTGATACAATTGGCTTGCACTATGGAGCGAGATTAAAATCACTTCAGATACCTTCTTCTTCAAATATTCTATACAAAATTCACAACCTAAATATGAAATTCATAGGCAGTACACTTTTCACATGTGGTAGCTCAAATCAAGCCATAAATTTACCTCTGAGACAGAATTAGCTTCCGATAAGGGAGTAGCCGAAACTGTAAAGATTAAAGGTATACAGTACACGATAGAAGTAGACTTTCTTCTCCCTTTGTCCTACTATGTAGAAGTTGTAGGCTAATGATTAAATTAAACTGAAACTGATTATGCCACGATGTGACATCACAAAGATTTCGTATGTTTTTGTTATGCTACACGGGATGAAGTATTTGCAGGATAACAAAAAAAGAAAGAATTGTCTTTTTGTTTAGACTAAACTGTGAGACAACATTTATATGTCGTATAACCAAAAATGGTACAATTTTGTGTTGGGTCACATCGTATACACATCCAATGGGCTGAAATCTGTAACGTAACTAAATTTTTAAATAAAATTTTAACAACGATTCTGCAATTAAGAGCTTGCTGAAAAAATAAAGCATTAACAAAAATATGACTTCACTTTTTCGTCGATTTTATTCGTGCTAGATGATAATGGTAAGTAAGTAGTAATGACTGCCGGCAGTACGCTGACACACTTAGACCAGTTGTGATACCACAGAGCTTTCCTTGCATAAGATACCTTCTTATTATTGAATTATTTTCAGGTTTACACAAAATGGTGGGGATCTTGGATTTTAGTGCGTCCTGACCAGACGTTTTTGATAAAGGCCAGGGCAAGTACAGAATAGGTGTTGGATACATTCATCCTATCTCCACGTTCTTAGAAAGTTCACTTGAGGCGATTCGAAGCCGTCTGACATGTTTGCCAACAAGAAACTGAGATTCGTAATGACTTCATAGTGCTGACTTCAAGAGAAATGGACTTATCTATCTTTCATTTTGTTCTTTTTGCTTTATTTTTTACGGAGGTGGCCCTAATATATCAGGGCCAGAATATAGACTTTTAGCTCTTCATGCCCTGCTCCACTCCTCAACTTAGTCGACCCTTTTGATAAGGGCCAATAGCTTTGAGGGTTCTGAGGTTATGTAGGGCGTTTCCAGCAGCCTCAGTCTCAGCCTTGAAAGAGCTATGAACTCTCCTACAACACATGTGTAGAGATTTCTACCTCTTCCAGACAGTGTTAATACAGGCTTGGTCGCCACTTAGTACTAGTCTACACATGTGTTTATTCATGTGGTTATGACCAATAAGTATGTCCACCATCTTCCTACAATTTGCTCTATTGAGAGTTAGCAGGAAGTTGAATATTTTAGTGTTTATTCTTGGTGCATATATTTTGGAGATTCTGCATGGCCTTCAATATGCTGTCAAATAATGTTTGTTTCCCTCTTTAGCGTATTTTCTATCGATAGTTTAATATATATTAGCAATAGATATAACAACTGCCGGTTTCGATCCTCCATAAATGCTCGACGCCGATGATTTAGCTAGTTCGCGAGCCGTCTCATTTCCACAAAAAGACACTATAATCCAGTATTCAGATCAGTTGTATCTCATTTTGGAGCCATATGAGTTTTAGGACTTCCGAACATTCTCCCACCAATCTAGATTTGATCAGGAGGTTACTTTCAAGAGCCTTTAAGGACGCCTGACTGTAACTAAAGATTCTAATAACTTTGTTAGACCATCTTTGCTCTTTTATTATATTCACTGCTACGTTTATTTCAAAGACTTCAACCTGGAAGGCTCCATCAGTTGCTTGCAATCTAAAAAAAATATATTTATCTAGAATTTTGCACTTTCTCCTAGAAAATTTAGTTCACAATACTTGCCCTGAATTTAATTTCAAAATTAATGTACGCAAATTAATTTATGGTTAGTCAATCTGTTACAATTTTCTACAGAATCCATTCTGTATTAAAACCTATACCTATATTATTCAATATTTAATTTCTATATAAACAGTTGAAATTAAAAAAAAATGACCGATAGAGGAGGAAGAGGAAGAAACGAAAAAACAATAAAAAAAAAATAGTTAAAGAATGTGTCAAAACACTGACCATGAAAATTTCTCTTGCAAAAAAAAAAAAAAAAACAAAAAAAAAATTAAAGGAATCAAATTTGTACAAGTATTTTGAAAGATGAGTGTTTCATGTGTGGATGCTCAAGGGAAAAAAAACATAAGAAAACAAAAATAAAAACAAAAAATACCCACAATGATGAAAAAGGTAATGAAACAGGTTCAAAAGATTAAAATATTCCAACTTCAATGGACCTATCATTATACCTTGCAAATTATAATTTATATATATATATGTATTATAATAATATGTACTGATGTACATACATACTATCTTTGAATATTATATTAATGTGCACTTCTCTTTATATTTCTCTCTCTATTACTCTCTTCACTCGTCATCCGCTCCACTTGATTGGTATCATCATCATCCAGCATCACCACTATTAGAGAGAGTATACTTTATATTATTTTATTTATTCAAATGAAAATGAATGAAGTTTTAATTTTCTTTCTCTTCATCATCATCATCATCTCATCGATACAGTGCCATGCCAACAAATACTACGTGTTCCTCTTTTGTTACTCAACAACATCAGTAACAATTTTCATTGTAAATTGCTTTTTGTTTGTTTTCTTATTTTTTTTTTTTATGTTTTTTGTTTTTACATTTTTCAGATTAGAATTGTTTTGTATCTTATTTGATTTCAAGTTCGGTTTCATCCTTATTTGAAGTTGGTTCAAAAAGAATTTCAACAGGTGAATTCAAATTAAAAACAAAAATAAAATAAAATAAAAACAAAAAATGGCAAAGAAGGTTAGTAAGAAATCTGGTTGTTATAAGATGTGATTTGAATTTTATTTTTTATTTGGTAAAAATGAAATCTAAATTTTGTACATTTGTATGAATGTATATATATATATATATATATATGGTTTAACAGTAGTTTCCAAATATGTTGGACAACATAATTATTTTTTTTTCCTCCTATTATTCCGCGTTAGAGTATAGGGCTTCGAAAGTGAACCTCCATTCCTCTCTATTGAATACTGCTTCCTTAATATCATCCCAGCTATAATTGTTGATTGTTAATTCTTGACTCCTTTGTCCTTGTGGATTCCACTCTAGAGCTCTTCTTGTTATTCATTTTCTGATTTCCTTTTTTTTTTTTTAAATGGGGGAGTTCTATGTAGCCGCGACCTCTTAAGATCTATTGTACCTTCCCGTCCATTTCAGAATTGCAGGTCTATGTCCTTGATGAAAGCTATTATTGCCTTGATGTCAAGGTCAGAATCAGGCGATTTGTATCCCTGGAAGTGTTTGTATCTCTTTCGAGCTACAGCGTCGCAATCAAATAGAATATGGGAGGAGGACTCCTCCTCTTCTAAGCAGAATCTGTATTTATCTGTGCTCGATCTACCAATCTTAAAGAGATGTTTATTAAGTGGGCCATGACCTGTGATAAGCCATGTCAGCATTCTGACATTGAGTCTAGTCTCCCTGATTATCTGGTTCAATCCATGAATATTTAGCTTGAAAATGGAATTTGAACTGCGTAAGTCCTTGGCAGCTATCCCATATGTTCTGGGTTTATGTTAGGCGTTTGAACGAGCAATACTTGGCTCTGGTCCCAAGAATTGACTCTTCGCACCTGTTTTTGCAAGGACATCTGACTCTTCATTGCCCTGTATTCCTTCATGCCCAAGAGTCCACATAAGATTAATTCTGTTTCGTTCGGCTAGCTTTATTAAGCTTTTGTAACAGCTATAGATAAGCTTTGATTTAAAAATTGGGTAAGCCAGAGCTTTTAAAGCAGCTTGGCTATCTGAGATTATGTATATATTGGCACCTCTGTGCCCCCTTTTACTGCACTGTAATGGCGATACCTCGATGGCATAGGTTTCAGCTTGAAAGACAGTGGGATATATGCCAAGTGCCGCGCTAAACCTGAACCTTTGTCCAAATACCCCGGCACCGGTTTTCTTCCCGATTTTTGAGTATACCATACTGAAGCTCCTGGAGACTCTTATTAAACCTTCGACTTCTTCTCTTTTGGGTATTAGTACAGTGAAGTTTCTGCGACAATCAATTGCCTTTGTGATATAGTCTGACATTGCAATTGCTTCGGTTCTCAGTTTAGTTTTCTGCAGGATCATGCTATGTCCTGGTCTTTTGTGTTTGATATTGCTTGTTAGATGCAGTATTGTTGCTGTCATTCCTGCCGTCTTCATCAAGTATAGATGAATCGGTGGGAGTTCCAGAATTTTTTCTAGAGCTAAAGTTGGCCACTTTTTGAATGCCCCAGTAGCCCCAAGACACGCTATTCTTTGTATTTTTGTAAGCTTATTACATGCTGATTTCCTTAGTGTATGACCTATCCATTGCCATTTTTTCCAATTTATCTGTCTGTTGATCGGTTCTTCTCCAGTTGTCATCCATAACTCGTGGTTAATTCTTGCCGGCCAGAATATTCTGCATATAATTCTCAAGCACTTGTTGATGAATACTTGTATATTCTGTTTGATTCTGACCGAAGTGAGCCATGTTTCACTGCCATATATTAATGTTGACTTTACACATATGCTCTGAATATTGTTAGCTTTGTTGTTCTCGATATTTGGTTGCTCCGCCATATCTTCATTAGACTCCCAAATATTCTTCTTGCCTTATTTAATTATTCTATATATTCTATGTGTTATCCACAGATTGGCTTACTATCACTGTTGTTCGTCCTCATTGCCTTGGTTTTCTCGACATTTAATTCCAGTCTCGATTCCTTTGCTTCTTCCTATAATCTGTTGACTTTGTTCTGTAGGTCCTTGTGATTGGACAACATTATAAAATTAGTTTATATTTTATAATTATACAAAAATTTGGTCTTATAAGTACTGTACCCGTATTTTATAGATTGAACATTGGATACCATACATAGTAGATTTTTTTTTTGCGGTTGTTCATGTCTGGATCACAATATGAATATTTAAAATAATTCTTAAACAATGTACTGAATTCAGGACATCATTTTATATCGTCTCATATTAGTCAGATTTGTAAAAATCTTTGGTAGAGTGAGTAAACGACGAGTATAATTGGAAATCATTTAATGGGGAAGTTGTTAAAAAAAAAAATCGTGGTTGCAATTATAGAATAATCCCAATAAAGTACAAGTACACAAGATGAGCGTCTACTACTTGTTGTATTTTTCCAAAATTTATGTTAGAAAAGCTTTTTTAAATATATTTATTTCAAAATTTTAGTTATGCAGAATAGTTGAAGGGTAGTTGTCGAAAATTAAGAAAGAAGTAATGAAAAGGTTCGACAAGCAGTTGTTAGCTAAATTATTAATGTTTGGACGCGATTCCACATTCTAGATGTTCTAATTATTAAGAACGAATTTCCATAATCAGTGCTGAAACATCTCGGTATTTCATTGGTCATCCAAACTCCATATAAAAAAATTTAATAGATTAAAGTGAACTGTGTACATTTAGAGTAGAAGTATGCGGCCTTTCTCATTCCTCGATGAAAATTCCTCCTGATTACTTTAGAGGTAGTAGTAGTATTGATTTCAATTCTTTCAAGCAGTATGTACCAGCTGGGGGGTACGCAGTAGGTAGAGCACTTATATTTCAACCGAAAGGTCCCTGGTTCGATTCCCGACGAAGTCAAAAAAATGCTTTCTGGATTTTTCGACTTGGTCCAGTATCCTTTGTCATTGAGATAAAATAAATGATAAATAGTTGAGAGTTTTCTTTATCACTAAAAATAAAATGGAAGTATGCTTTTACGAATTACTCTACAGAAGATATAGTTTTCCACATTTAAATTACAAAAACTATTGTAGGTGATTGTAGATTCAAAATCTTTGTGTAAAAACAGTTAGGGTGTTCACCCCATAGACTTGGAATTATATATAAAAAAAAAAGTTGCCAGCTGCTACAACATGTGTGTTAAAATAAACACAGAGTTAGTGCTCAAACAAAATGATGAAAGTCGACTGATGATAAGATATTTGCATCATTTATCTGTAACGAAAGCTTAGGGCATCTTTGAAGCCCCCCTCATATAAATTTTGAAGCCCAATGAAATGAACACTGTTATAGATCTAACTGAAATATAAACCATGAAGATATAAATATTCCCTTAATAAGTCGAAAAGAAGTAATTAAGGAAATAAAAAACCTAAAATTAAATAAAGCCCCAGGCTTTGATTTAATAACTTCAAATGTGCTAAAAAATATACCCAAAAAAATTCTCACACTCTTGGTATTTATAATGAATGCCTGTATTAAGCTTAAACACGTACCTAGTATATGGAAAGTTGCCGAGATAATAATGATCCAAAAACCAGGAAAGCCTGCTAACGACACCAAATCCTACAGGCCGATATCTTTGCTCCCTACAATATCGAAGTTGTTTGAAAAATTACTATTGAGAAGGATTCAACCCCTCATAGAAAACAGGAATATAATACCTAATCACCAATTTGGGTTTAGGCAAAAACACTCAACAATAGATCAAGTACATCGAATAACAGACATTATAGAAAGGGCACTGGAAAATAAACAAATTTGTTCTTCAGATGTAGCCCAATTGTTTCTAGATGTAGCCCAAGCTTTTGATAAAGTTTGGCATGAAGGACTCATCAAAAAGCTAAGTTGTTTGCTTCCTAAAAATTATGTTGAATTATTTTCATCATATCTCTCAAATAGAGTTTTTCGAGTTAAAAATGAGAATGAATACTCCTCTCTAAGAGATATAAAAGCTGGAGTACCGCAAGGTAGTATACTGGGTCCAATTTTATATTTGTTATACACCTGTGATATACCCGATGTAGAAAATATAAAAATAGCAACTTTTGCAGATGACACAGCGTTGATGGCAGTTGGTTCTACTATAGAAGAAGCTGCAAACAAACTGCAAAAAGCTAATGACGAAATTTCCAACTGGTGAGTTTACATGACCAAATCTAGTCATGTAAACTTCACCTATAAAAACATAGTAACTCCTCTCTCAGTTAAAATTAATGATGTCGTGATTCCATACGAGAATAAAGCTAAATATCTTGGCATGACCTTGGATGCAAAACTGAAATGGAAAGAGCATGTGAAAATCAAAAAACAAGAACTCCAGTTGAAATATAGAGAAATATACTGGCTGATTGGGCGGAATTCTACGGTCTCGACCTATAACAAAGTTTTGATGTATAATCAAATATTAAAGCCAGTCTGGGCATACGGTATTCAAATATGGGGATGTGCTAAACAAATCCATATTCAAACTATCCAAACGTTCCAAAATAAGGTACTGCGCAACATAGTCAATGTTCCATGGTATGTTCGCAATGTCGATATTCATCGAGATCTGAAGATCTCATCTATAAAAGACGAAATAATGATATGCGCTGCACATCATAAAACTCGTCTGATCCAACATGTTAATACCGAAGCTTCTAGCTTAATTGACAATCAAAACTTTGTGAAGCGACTAAAACGAACAAGACCACTTGAGTTAGGTTAAAACCTTTTATCTATTAAAACCTTATTGGATTTTGATAGATCAAAGGTATCTTAGTTTCTTTGAGTTAAATGTAAATTAATGGTTAGTCTATAAGACTAGTTTTAATGTTGCAATAATGATAGGAGTTTTTAGTGGGTTAAAGTCCCACAGTCTTTCAAACTGCCTTCCCCGGTAATAGGTAGTCCCTGAAGCCTCTTTCGATGATTTACTACTATCTGGAAAAAAAAAAATAAAAAAAATTATACACTGTCTTGAATTGTATGTATGTGGGAATTGATCGTACCTCCACTAGATTGTCCCACCACTATTTTGCACTGATTGTCGCAGCTGTAAATTTGAATGTAGGTGTGAGTGTGGGTCAAAACCGGAAAAAATTTTCCTTTTTTTTTTGGAGTTAGAAGACAACCGTGGAAGTGGAAACATGTTTAAATTATTGTGTCCTATTAATTACATTTGTTTAATTCAATTTATTATGCTAATAACTTTTCATTAATTATACTGTTAATTTCTAAGTCCCACATGTATACTTTGTAGATATTACGCGAGCTTGGAACAACAAAGTTATAAGTGCCCCAAGGTATATTTTGAGAAAATAAAAGTTGAATGTTTGCGACGATTTAGTTATGTTATATTATTTTCTATTGCCAGCCACTCTGAAGTAATTAATTTCAATTTGTTGAAATAATTTAATGATTCTGATATATTCAAGTTTAAATATATAGTTTTCTAGAATTATATGTCTAAAAAAATGGATAGAACTTTGATGCTCATTTATTAGGCACAATAACTTAGAATCACAAGGTTCTATGAGTCAAATAGAACTTTGTGGAACTTTAAAGACTTAACTGAATCACTTAGAATTTAGTTGCATACAGCTATATTAAAGCAAAATAAATTACGAAATACATTTACATTAATTTTTTAAATTAATTTATTTTAAAGTTATAAATGTTTTTTAAACAATGAAATTACAAAGTTATTAAATTAATCAGGAAACGAAAAAATGATAAGGCTTTCTAATAATTCACAGCGCCTGTTACTTAAGTTTACTTAATTTCTAGGAAACAAAATAATAATAAGGTGCAAGTGCCTGTTCATTACATTTACTTAATTTTTTTCTTTGACTTTTTTCATCTTCTTAATTGAAGTCCCTGGAAATTTATTTTCATTTTGAAATTGAATCCTCTGAAGTTGTATCTACTTCAATATTAGAAAAATCACATTAAAATTAAATTAAAATAAAAGAAAAGTTTTATAATAAACTAAACATTATTTACATACCTAGTTTAAGGATTATTTTGTAATATGAAATGCCGACTGAGCTCATATATTTGAGCATAGATATTAGATGACCCGACTTTTCATTAGATATAATACGTTGTTTTGAAATTGGTTCGATATCTCCTGACAAAATTGGAACATTTGGAACAATATTTTTGTTACTGCGCAGTTTTGTTGCTTGCCTTAGAATACTCAATTTCATTGTCTATTTGGTTAAGCTTAAGCATTTTCAATGAACTAAATGGAACATTTTAATAGTCAAAACAAATTTTTGTGTATTTACTAAAATTTCTGAAATCTGATGGTTTCATTTGAATAATTACAAAGGGTTTTTCTCGGTTTATATTTTTAAGTATTCTTATTAGTCCCATTGGTGGAAAATATTCATTGACCGACAAACTTTTCTCAATTTAACTATGAGCATTATCAACTTCCTGTAAAGCTGAATGTCCTGGTAAGGAATATTTCATTATAATGTTTTCTATGTCAGGGTGAGTTTTTAAGAAGTGTTGAATTGCTAGTGACATGATGGAATTTTTATTTTGAGGAACACAAGAATCGCTCTAAGTTCATCCTCACACACTTTCTCTAATATTGTATATAAGGCAGATGCGATATCATTACCACTTCTTTCACCTTTATATTCTGCCCATATTGCCCAGTAAACTTTTTTTGTGGTTGATAAATGTGCAGTAAGATTATATATACACAGTTTGGAGTGATAAAATATAGGACCAATTTCTGCTCGTGGACAGGATGAAACATTTTGAAGATCGAAAGTTAATACAGGAATTCCAGATTATTTATCCAAAGCCGTCTGCTCTCTCATCATGATTTTTAAACCTAAATGATCTTCTCGTTCTTTTCTCAATATTTCCGTCAAAAGGTTTTCTTTTTCTGCTACAGCAAAAGTTTCGCATTTACCACATCTATCAGATTTATAATGATGGAAATCTAAATTAAAATTAGTATTGAATATATATGTGTAAAAGCTTTCCTTTACAGGATCTTTGCACTGATCTTTCTATAAATGGAACATTTTAGCAATATTTAAGTTTGAATCGAGATAATGCTTTGATGAATTTGCTCGACAGTAGTGAGATTCTACCTTTGGAAATGAGCTGATATGATCTTTGACTTCTATCACTTTTACTTCAGGAATTCGTTTTAAAGATTTTTCAGATATATCCTGAGTTCTAACTCCACTTACGATATTCTTTTTATTGTGTGCATCGTACACTGGTTTTTGAGAAATTGCAAATGTACCTAACCAGTAGGGTTTACACACCTGCATACGGTTTCTTTTTACTTCAACATAATAAGTAAAAGAATAATTTCGACGGGCATCACCTGATTTCTTGGTTTTTCTAATTGTTTCACTTCTAATGGTCAGTTTTAAAATATAATTACATTTTTCTTGCCGATTCAGTGAATAGAACGTTGAAACAATTCTTGCCTCTCACTGCTTGTTACTTTACTTTGGCATCCGAATTTACAACTACTATCAGAGCAATTCTTTTTTGAAATAACCTTTTTAGCAGGTACTAATTTACCTCTAGAACTGATGTGGCTCTCACCAGCTTGACATTGTCTTTGACGAACATTTCTCTTCCAATTTTTCGGATTGCGTTTTCTTTTACGTGTTTTTGGATCATACTGAACATCTACGATTGCATCTACACATTCCTCTTGTTGAACTTCTGCTGGAACTATATTGTACTCTTCAATTATTACGCATGAGTTTAATTCAATTATATCGCCTTCACAAAGTGATATATTTACTGATTGCATTTTCTTATAACTATGTTGAAATATTAATAATACAAACATTTAACTGATATTTAAAGTTTTACTCACCAAACTCCAAAATTTTTTAAAACAATTTAATAAAATAAACAAAACCTTTCTAAACAAAAGTACAATAATAACTAATTATTTCTCAGAAATGTCAAAAACATCAAGGTTGTCAAAGTTCTATTTGAGAAATAAAAAGAGAATAATGTTGGGCAACAAAGTTCTATCAACAACAGTTTGGTATACAAAGTTCTATCTGCAATATTTTTTGAAATTATGTGCAACACACAATTCTATGTGGTTGTTAGAACTTTGCTAACCAAATTATTATAAAAAAATATGTAATTACAACTTTTCTTCGTCGGATATCTCAGAAACGGAAAGAGATAGCTTTATGGCTTTATAGCAGCAATCGAAAGAGCTTACCCAAATTAGTATGATGTGATATATTGATCAATTTTCAAAAAAATGTTAGTTAGAACCTTGTTGTTCTAAGGTCGCGATTAAGCAGATAGACCGAGAATAACTGAAGGATCTCAGTGTATTAGGTAATTACAGAGAGAGCTGTATTTTATTAATCGTATTATTTTTTGTAATTTAATCGTTAAATTATTTCAGAAAACCGATCGATCACCTTAAATCAAAAAAACTAGCACTTTTATGTAAATCATAATTAGTAAAATTATTGGTTAATCCATAAGACAAGTTTTAATATAATAATAAAGCGGTAAAAAATTTGTAATAGCAGTAATATGCATGATAAAATAACTACTCTACTGTGGATGTAAATGAGAACAACAATATTCAATGATGTTCGTTCCAACAAATTAAATAATTTATACTTTATTTCTGAAAATGAAACCATTTTAGTGGATTTAATATAAATTTTATATATATAAATTGTCCTATGTTCGTCATTTTATAACTCGAGAACCATTCAACCGATTTACAAACCAATACATTCGCTGGAAAGGTCTACTGTCACTGATGGTTTATGAAACCATTCGAAAAATATCTAGGCATATGCGTTTTATGCACACTTTTGTGATTGTGTGTTTTTCCCATATAAAATCTATGAATTAATTTTGATGTTTTAATACCACGCATCCTATTTGAATTTCAACGATTACAGTTTCCCGTTCGTTTGACTTTTACACGGACTATTAATAAAGCTCAAGGTCAGTCGTTGCACGTTTGCGGCATAAATTTAAAAGTTCCTGATATTTCACACGGTCACCTGTTGAATGTTCACGTGTTGGAAAGCCGTTTTTTTTTTTTCATTTTTCATGGTCGTAGATGATGCAAAGCGGGCTAGCTACTTGGGCTTCATCTTAAAAATATTATTAGATCTAGTAGTTAATACGTGACTAAGCCGCTTATATGTAGTTAGTTACTATAGTAAGTCTAAAGTAATTATATCTAAAAGAGCTTTGTGACGGTAAACGAACCACAAAATTATATTATATTAGATTTTTGATTGAGAGTTATAGAGATATATATAGAGATTGATGTGCTATAGTCCAAATGTCAGGTTGGTTGATAGCCCCGGGCCATTAGGCCTATTATTATGTAGATCATAAGCCTAATCTTGATCTTTCAATAAAGTTCAATAACTTGCAGAGCTACAGTTTTAACCGATGATACCGGTTTAAATAAATAATAACAGTTTTGAACTATGATGCACAAAAAAACAAAAATAAACAACTATTGAACTTTCAATTATTATTGTCATTATATTCTAGAGCCAGGAAATTTCTGTTTGTACTGCTATAAAGTGGGATTTATTTGCAACAAAAATTTAATTATTTTTTTTTCGTTCAAAAGACAATTGTCCTCATAAAGTAATAAAAATTCCTTTGTTATAAACAATAGAGCAGAAGATTTTAAACACTTCCGTTGCAGCAGATCAACGTTAGCTATAACCAGATTTCGGAATAAAGACATCCCTAACACTGTAGGAAATATTACGGGGAGCAAAAATGTTGATCTAACCGACTTGTTAATCGCACAGAGTGGCTGTAGTACTAAATTTTTTTTTATAACAATAGCCGACACATTAGGTGTGGCACCTTTTATACCGATTTGGTACGTTTGGCTAGGGTGGGAAAAACAGATTAAAAAAATAGGAAGATAGAAGGGAATGAGGACAATTTCGAACGAAGGTGTTAATATTCGTCTTATTTTAGTTGTCTTGAGTTAATTTTCACCTAAAACAACTAACAACAATAAATATGCTACTCGAGTAACATCAGAAAAGCTCAATTAAGTGGTAATTAGCTTTCCATAACAACTTGATCTAATTATTTCCATTTTTCACTTACCTAAAGGCAATAAAAGAAAAATAATTTTCTACAGTACTGTAAATTTTAAAACGAGTCATAAAATATGACAAGAAAAAAAAAACAAAAAAATAAAAATAAAAAAAAAAAAGAAATTTCAAGATTTAAAGAAAAAAATCATAGGGCAAATCTACAGGAAAATTGGCTGCAAAAAATTTATGAAAAAAAAAGAAAAATGAAGTAAAAACAGAATGAAAATATTTTTTAAACTATTAAATTTGAAAAGATTTTCTAAAGTACAGTGAAAACAACATTTTTTTTTTTATAAATATTAAATTTAAATTTACGTGGTTCCTATAGTAAAAAAATATATATATAAATAATTTTATTTTAATCCCAGCTTGTTTTGGTACCTAACATGACAAAAACAAAAAGAGAAATCTTTTTGGCCTTGAAACTCCCTGTGTATGCAAGTATATTTTGAACACTCCTCAGCTCACTTTCTATTCTGCTTTTTTCATCAATTTTGTGTAACATTTGGGTACATAGACTACAAAAATTTGTGTAACAAAATTTAGGTACTTAGACCTGCACATTATTAAGGTTTATAAGCGTTTTGTGATTGAAGTTCATACTCAATTTTTCTAATATTTTATAGAACGAGTATCCCATCTTGGATATCCCATCTGGCGTCCTCTCAGACAGTTGATTGAATTTAATTCTAAACTGTATAATTCTTAACTTATCCAAGTGTATACAGCATGCCTAAGTACCGACTAACTCTGTACCAACTCTCTGTTGTAGAATAAAACGTCAGAACAATGTCCTTTACGGTTGGTGAAAGTAATATGGAGTGATTTGGATTCATTGCCTTTGATTCTCCAAGCTCTTTTAGCCAGTTTTGAATGTCAAGTAGGTTAGGTCTGAAGTTTTTTGGAAGCCAAACGTGGATCGGAATTCAACGCCAGAATAGCTGTGTAATCCGCAAAAGTATCAGTTAGAACGCTCAATGATTTTGGGAGGTCTGATATGAAAGTAAGGTATAACAAGGGTAACACTTACCTGAGGAACAAAAGATTCAATTTTAACAGCAAAAAGATCAGTTTTTCTTCGGTAATGGAATTTCTTAGTGGAATAATAAAATCAATGTTGCATGGAAAATTACTTTCATAATTATAAGTCTATTGGCTTTATATAGATGTGGTTTTCTATTGATAAAAGCATACAATATTCTGATTACATATTTTATTTATTTTTTTTACTAACAAATATGTTCGTTAAATGTCAATATTTATTACTGAATAAACCGAGATATATACCAACATATCAGAATTATACAGTTTGATGTTGGTAGTATGTAAAAAACATTAATTTCTATTGTATATGTGAAAAATATAGCGTTTTTGGACATTTATGGCTATTTTCCAATTATAAAAGTATTGCGATAAAATGTTCATTATATCCTGGAAGATGTATGTCATGCTGGTATCATATGTGCCGGATGTAAATATGTGGGTATCATTAGCGAAAACAGATAAATGAACATTTTAAATTCTTAGTAAGTCACACGTGCAAATATTATAAAGTACAGGACATAGGCTGGACCTTGTGCTACGCCGGAAGAAATGTTAAATAATTCTGAACTAATTTTCTCTATGTGTATTTTAAATGTTCTTTGATATAAGAAGCTTTGGATGATCTTGATTAAGTACTTTTAATTTTATATATAATATTAATAAAACTTTCATCATTTATCTACAAAAAAAAAATATTTTAACCGATAAACATTTGGATACTTGTTGAAAAAATTGTCTGTCAAATTTGAGATGTAATTTAGTAATTTTACAGATATTTATTTTGGCTAACTTTCGGGCTAACTTTCGGGCTAATCTTCTAGTTATGAATTTTTAAAATATTTTTAGGTATCATCATCAACCATACCTTGTCACCCCATCTGTCGGATATAGAGCGGAGATAAAGTCCTTCCATCTTATCCTATCTGTGGTTAATATTTTTAATTTTTATAAATTAGCTGATATTAATTAATTGAAAAAAAGTCTGGAATATGGTATCAAATATCTATGAACTGTTGTTAAATAAAAAGTATATTTTCAAATATTATTTATTTACAAAATAACAAAAAATAATTCAAAGGTACAAATATTGAAGAATAATAACAAAACGAAATTTAAACATATCAAAGAAAAATACAACAACAATTAGAAATACAAAAATTAGAAAATCAGTTACATGTACATAAAAAATAAACTACAATTAACTTATATCTATGTTAATAATTTTTTTTGTTGGCGGTTATAAAAATACGTCTATTAGCTTTTTTCAAAATTGTGGCTGCTGCGGGTCGTATTTTTTTATAACTTCTACCACCAATAATATTTAAAAAAATAAATATATTTTGTGGTACACTCTCATTGATAAACAAATACTTGATTACAGTTTTCTCAAAATTATGACTTAACAAACCAAATCAATCATAATTTTGAGAAAACCATAAAGTCCCATACAACTCCTAGAATCCATTATATCTTTTGATTTCAAGAGGTTGCCATTTTAAGTAAGACTTGCATTTTCGATCACGAACAACAATTTACAGTGATAATAGATACTGTGGAGTGCATTTGAGATCGTCATGTTTCACAACCGGACACAATTTCATGCTTCTTGCTCTAAACTAGATTAGCAAAAAGTATATATTTATTCTAACTCCTGAAAATGAACCTGAAAATATAGAATATATTCAAATTTTGCGTTACAGTAGTTATTGGATACACTATATGTGTATTTCTATATTATATAATATTATCATCGGTCAAATTAATTAGTTTTCATTTTGTCTTTATTTTTTGGCTTTTCTAATTTTTGTACTATACTCCTTTTGCTTCTATACTTCTAATTACAATCCTAAAATTCTAAAATTGGACCAATATGCTTGTTTGCTTCTTATCTTTTGAACAAATAAAAAAAAAAAACAAAAAATTTAAAAAAGTAATCTAGGATAAACCTAGCAGGTGCCGGCAATACACTGACACATTTAGACCAGTCAAATTCATTATGATATCACGGGATCCTCGCATAAAAAATTAGCTGATATAAAAATGTACTAGTTGAACAGTTTTGAGCTTTTTGCAAAGTAGTGTTTTTAGTGCCTTCAAAGTCACCCTGTAAGTCCAGATAAAAGACTCCTAGATCGGTTTTCCTTTTTTGAAAGTAAGGGCAGGTACAGAGAAGGAATTAAACAGTTTTACAATATTCTAAGTATCATATGCAATACAATTTCAGTTAACGAAATATCAGAAGTGAGAAAAGGACCACTATTTAAAGAAGTGGAAAATCAAAATTAACGGAAAAAAGCTAACTCGATTTTCTTTACAAAAAGAAGAAAATCTTGTTTTTTGCCAGACAGAAACCTATCATGTGGAAATTTCGAAATTTAGTTTGGGAAAGCGATAATATGATAAAATATCTGGGCATACATACACCTAGATCAAAAAACTACTTTTCAAAACACATCTAATGAAAACCGTCAAAAAATAGACCTCTATTTAAAAATGTTATAACCAGTCATAAATAAAAAATCTAATTTAACTATTAAAAATAAATTATTAATATTTAAATCCATTTTTCATAGCATTTTGTTATACAGGTTCCCCGTATGGATGAGTGCTGCCAAAACTAATTTGAATTTGCTGCAGAGAAAACAAAACGCTGTTCTTAAATTAACTCTAAGCAAACCTTTTTATTTCTCTACAAACAGATTGCACTTATTAGCAAACACTAATACTATTCTTAAAACAAATTCAAAAAACAGCTCCTGGCTTTTTTAAAAGCTGTTACAATTCCGAAAATCAGCTTATAAGAGCAATAGTAGATTAAGATGTAGTATTAAGATCATTTTAGTTAAAGGACGTTAGTTAAGATTTAGGTTAGGTTTACATTAGGTTTTATATTAGCATAAAATAATTAATTAAAGGTTTTCTACTTGCCGTTTTGTCCTTTGCAAATTAAATTTATTCTAAATATTTAAGTCAGGTTAGTCTAAATAATTACAAATCAAAAGTGTAAGTAAATATTCTAGAAATATAAACTCTTAAAATACAGAATTAAAATATATGAAAATAACATATCGTCGCTCGCAGGCTTGGTTTATCCATACGTCAAAAAGTCATATTGAGAAAAATTAGTTTAAAGTTTGAAAGACTATAAAAATTAAACTGTTCGATAGAATTTTTCCAAATTTGGCCTACTTTTGTATATGCACCACAAAAATGTTCATGCAAATTTTTAGACTAATAACTCTTGGTTTGTTCGTTTTAAAAAGAAAATTTAATTTTCACCTTTGATCCATATCCAATTTTAAAGTGAATTTAGTTTTTCATTGTATGACGTGGATCAAGGTTGGCGCACGTGGTTCAAATAAGCAAGCATTAAATTTAGTAAGAAAGTTCTATATATTCACCAAAGCAAACAACATAAAATTCAAATACGATATTGTTTAATTTTTAGTTTTTATTAAATAAAATAAAAAAAATATTTCTAACAAAAATTAAAAATTGATTTCATAGCAAAATCTTATTCTAAATATTACGTATTAACAGTTTTTTATTAATAATTGTTTAACAACATTCATCTTATTAAATAAAATCAAAAATAACAAATTCATTTGCCTTAAAAATAGTTTCACAGGTTTGTTAAGTAGGTTTAATCTTAACTAAGAAATTAATATTTTTGTACTTAGGTATGTAATTTTAATTTTTTAAAGTAATTGCAGCTTTCACAGCCATTATCATGTGTAACATGATAGTACGTTTGAAATAGTATAATAATTATTTAAGCAAAGTAGTTAGATAAGTTACGTTTTCACGAGGAAGATTTATTTCAGTAAGATTTTTATGTCATTGATTTTATTTTTGTCAATTTTGGACGGCTTCGAAGTAAGAGGCTGAACATTAAACAAATTTTTTGGTTTTGGAAGGATCTTCTTTCGATGGCTTCCTATTTATGCTAATGTAATTATAGTCCAAACCCAAAAAGGAGGTTTTATATTAATAGCAAAAGGTTCATCCTTTTCATATAATATTCATTTTATTTTTGAAAATGGAACCTTGCTAAAGTCTAATCTTGCGGCAGGGATAGAAAAAATTTTAAAATCGTGATGTCTTGTCATCTGAATTACTTTCAAACAAATTTTCTTTGACTGCATTCCGTTGAGAAACTTTACAAGATGCAAGAGGCTATGCACTTCCAAGATTTTTAAATTCCTGTCAATGAAATAATGAACGCAATCAAACTCTTGCATATACATACTTTATACCACTTGAATATTTCATTATACTTCAACCTCTTGAATATATTATATACTTTATATACGGTAAAACGTTATAAGGTAAAACGTAAAATTTAATAATTAATAATGGCTGTGGATCAAAATTGAATTGAAAAAAAATTATAAATTAGTGATCCATGTGTATTATACAATAACGTGGATCTATTAAGCACATATAATTTCAACAGTGGATACTTCATATATTTTGTGAAACAAACGCCAAAATTTTGGATATAGATCAAAGTTGCATAAAAAATTATAAAAAAAGTGGATGTGGTTCAAAGTTACCTTTCATTATCGCAAAAAGTATTAGCTATAGAAGAAAATGGGTAGGACAGAAAGAAAGAGCATGTCGCAAAACCCTAAGAAATATTCTAATGTCAAAAATGTCAAAATGGTGTATGAATCAACCAAGCATGTGACCGACGATATTGTACAAATACATTAAGGCAATAAATAAAATAATTATAATAAAAATTATTTTACAAAAGGTTTGGAAAAATTGAACTTGGCTATATCTGTTTAAAATTTTGCAAACAATGATATAAAAATAAAAACAAAATATCTAAAGAATTTCATTCTTAATATTATCATCCAACTAAAATCAATAAAAATTTCTATAAAATTAAAGATAAAAAAAATATTTAATTATTACATTCCAATAATATTTCTATTTTTTTTTTTTATTCTCTTCACCTCAAAAGTGAACAGACCAGAAAAACTACAAATTAATAAAAAAACAAAAAAAAAAAAATCATAAATAAAAATAAATGAAATTCCGTTACTAATAATCCTTTATTTATTTATATATATATATATTTCCTCTAAATTTAATACACTATAAATAAAATCATTATTCCCATGGATAACCCTAACCCTACCTCGTTTTTTCCCTCATTTTGTAATTTTTTTTTGTTTCAATTTTTGTATAAATTTTTTATTTCATGTAAATTTTTTTTGGGCTTCGTTATTTTTTTCTTTATATTTGTTGTTATTATTTTTTTGTTTTTACTAAAGTGAATCTTCTCTCAATATTGATGCATAGTCATGCATATCAATAATGATTTGCCCAATATTGCATTGCAAGGTAAAATACTGCAATACCGTTTATAATTTCTTGTTTTTAATTTTTTTTTTTATTTTTATTTTATTCAAAGGTAAATTATTTGTCCAGTATTGTGACGTGAAGTTATTTTGATTATTATAGAAAAAAAATCTAAAAATTTAATAAAAAACAAAAATGAAGTTAAAAAACTATTTTCACAGTTGATTGAATTGTGAAAGTAATTCAATAATTTTTCACAACATTTAAATGGTTTGTTGTTGTTAATCTGGAGAAAATTTCAAACATATTATTGTAATGTGTATGGAGTATGTACACACATTTATGTACACAAAATCTATATAAAATTTATATACATATGTATGCATAAAATTTCCTCTCAATACACATTGTAATTAATAATGAAAAACATACCAAACTACATCGATATGTCCATTAATAATTGTTCACACTTACTGAAATTGTTTGTACTGAAAAACCAATGTGATGTGTTAATTCTTGAACATCAATCTAAGCTTATTAATTTGATATAAGGCATCTATGTATACAATTTAGAATGAAACTTTATTTATGTTATGTAATATTTCTAAATATAAAATTGATCTTCATCAACATATCAATCTGGAATAATAGATTAATAACAAATGCAATTCAAAAATAATTAATGAAGTCAAGTATTTGGAAAAAGGCTGGCAGAGGTTATCGTGCGTTAATTCAATAACCTGAACATGTATTTTAAAGAATATGTATTTTAGTAAGGATTTAGTTTTATATCATAGATTTGCTCTTGGGAGCTTTGGTAATGATTCTTAACCAACCCTTTCATTACTGAATTATTATACAATTAACCCATTATTTTAATATTAATATAGGGTGGTTTTTTTAGAATGATAGAACTTTCGATAGGGATAACTGTGATTTGACAGAAGATAGAAGCCATGTAGTTTTGACATTTCTGTTCAGTAAGCATTGAAAAATTATCATGGAAAGACTCACGCCGCAACAACGTTTACAAATTGTTGAAATTTATTTTCAAAATCAGTGTTCTATTCGCCAAACTAAAAGAGCACTTCGTGAAATTTATGGTTTACATAATCGTGCATCAGAGCATATTATTCGTCGAACTATCGATAGATTTCGGACAATATTTTCTCTACTCGGTGCAACAACAACAACAACAAGACAAAGAACTGTTCATACAGAAGAAAATACCGGTGCTGTAAGAGCTAGGGTTGATGAAGATCCAAATTTGTCTATTCGTCGACATTTACAACAAGTTGGACTGTGTGCAACAACCACATGGAAAATTTTACGTAAAGATATTGGTCTACACCCATATAAGATTCAACTGGTTCAAAAACTAAAGCCACTTGACCATAATAACTGTCGTTTGTTTGCTGACTGGGCCCTAGAACAGCTTCAAGTTGATCCACTTTTTTATCGAACAATTGTGTTTAGTGATGAAGCTCATTTTTGGTTGAACGGCTACGTAAACAAGCAAAATGTCCGTATATGGCGCGAAAAAAATCCTCAAGAAATTCTGCAGATTTCATTGCATCCTGAAAAATGCACCGTATGGTGTGGTTAACACGCTGGAGGTATCATCGGTCCATATTTATTTAAAAACGATGCAGGAGCAAATGTTACAGTGAATGGTGCTCGTTACAGATCAATGATTTTCTGTTTCGAAATTTGAATGGTATCGACCCGGTAGGGTTTTGGTTTCAACAAGATGGTGCTACACCTCGTACTGCTACGGCAACAATTGATTTATTGAAAGAAAGATTTGGTGATAACATTATTTCGAGAAATGGTCCAATTAATTGGCCTCCAAGATCATGCGACATAACACCATTGGATTATTTTCTGTGGGGTTATGTGAAGTCATTGCTTTATGCTGATAAACCAGAAAGAATAGATTCTTTGGAAGCCAACATAACCCGTGTTATTGATGAAATAAGGCCTGAATTACTCGAAAAAAAGGTCCAAAATTGGTCTGATCGAATGCGGTTCCTCAGAGCTAGTCGTGGTGGATATATGCTGGAAATTATTTTCAAAACATAAATGTCATAAAATTATCTTTCAAATAAAAAAAAATGTGTCTTCAATCTTAATTTAAAAATGTGTTATTTCAATTTAAAGTTCTATCACTCTAAAAAAAACACCCTTTATAATATTCATATGTTAAAAATTTATTTTTTTGTTTTATAATGGATGTAAGGAGGGAATTTTTTAAAAAATTTTTATTTATTTATTAAAAAAAATCTTTCATCTTATTTAAATTGTGTATTAATTTAATTTTTTTTTTTTTAGATTTGAAAAAATGTATAATAAACTTAATGGAATATTTAAATGATATAGAGATCGATATAGTGGTGTCACTGTGATAGTTATTTTTTAAATTTTGGTATGGATGATTAGCTATTTTGTTTATAAAAAACTACTAATATTCGATTTTAGAGCTTAAAAAACTTACGACTTTTCGACCCCACAATGTATAAGCCATTTCACTTCAACATCACAACCAAATAATACCCAAGATGAACCAAAAGATTTCCGCTGATTTTTTTCTTTTTACTACTGAGAAATTTTCCAAATAATTAACCAAGTTGTTGTAGTAATAAAAATACAACTTTTTTAAGACGGACCAAAATTTGATAAAATTTTGTAATTTGTTTCTTATTTTAGAATAGATTCGATTATCCCCATGCTAAACAAGGACATGTTTCAATGTTCAAATGGTACCAAATAAATAATGAAGTTCTAGTCAAAATTTTTGGAAACCCTTACCTGGAACGTCTATTCTAAGAAATTATATTATATTTATTTAATTTAATTATTGTTTTTGTTGTAAACTTTAATTGATTTAAAGTCAAATTTAACCTAGATTTCATAAGACAGTAATTAATATTTATATATTAAATTACATATTTTTATAAATTAAATTGGTATTAAAATGAAAAATTCAATTGAAAAACTTATTATTTTTTTGACTAAAACTTTTTATACACTACATGTTGTAATATAACATTTTTTGAATATTAATGTATTTAAATATATTGAATATATTTTAGTAAAAAAGCATATTTTATAAAATTCAAAATAAAGTGTTTTTCGTTTTATATTTAAAATTGTAATCAGTTATAAAGAAAACCAATTTATGTATTTATTTTTTCAATCCTTAGATGTTACGATTAATTTTAGATAAACATAATTTATAATCATAAAATGAACATGTTTCAATTATTAAATTATTTGAATCATCTTTTGATTTCTTACACCAATCAGCACCGTAAAAAATACTTTGATGTTCTTCATTAACACCTTCTATTGTCATGTTAGAGAAGCATCATCAAATTATTTTACAATACTAAAACTTTTATACATGCATGGACATAAAATTAAATTTTGACTAGGGGCCCCTGTTAAGTAATTATATTTCAAGTTGAATTCAAATTTAAAGTTTTTAAAAAAACAGTAATTTACGTACTGACATAGACTTCGCACGATATAGCAGAAACCACTCGTGTTTAATAAAAAGAACTTACTACACTCGTGGTTAGTAAGTTTTATTTAGGACACATAAATACACGTTCCTCATATACTGCTTCATTTCCGATATATTCCCTATAGTAAGTGGCATTTAGTGATAAAATTACTAAAAATAAAAAATTTTGTCATTAAAGAGGTATGTATATATATACCTACGTAATACATAATTTTAATAAAAACTATATTTTATTACTACAAATAACCAAAATTTAGAAACAGTTACTGAAAAAGATAAAAATGAAGAATTCAAGTGATTTGTTTTTTTGTTGTTTTTATATTTTTTATTTTAGATGAATTTTTTTTTTTCTTTTTTTTTTGGCATATGTACATAGATTCATTTGCAAGTACATAATGTAAATTATAATAACTGATTTGTTTGCTTTTGTTTATTTTTTTAATAAGTTCTCACATATGCACAATGTATTTGTTGAATAATAAAATCATATGAGTACAAAATTTTCAACTGTGTGCGCATTATTGTTTTATATACAATCTTATATAATTATATATAATAGAAGTTCATTAAGGAGTAGGAGAATGGAAATAAAATAAAAAGGTGTCTACTGCGCAGGACCTTAAATGCTTGTCAATTATAACTATAGATGTTGTGTAGTAGGATCTGCATGAATTCTACAAATACAACCTTCTAAATTTAAATGTTGAATAGATTTTTTAAAATTTCTTGTATCAAATATTCTTGAGCGATCATCATAACTTCCAGTTAATAAAATATTTTCAATTTTTGGATGACTTAACATTGCTGTAACATCCACAATATGATTATGATTTGTATTAGTTTTGATTGTATTATGTTCATCACGTATATCAAATGAATTTAATATTGCATCATCACCACCAGTCAGTCGCGTGCGGTTATAGAGTGCAAGGTGTGCACTGCACACCCTATAAATAATCAATTCGTACTGTAAATAATCATATTTTATTAATAATAATTTAAAAAAATCAAACCATAACTTAAAATCATCTTCCTCACTGAAAATTATTAGATTGAAATTTGAAATGTTTTCTACACCACTTTTTTTTGCATATATTCAGGCAAACGCGAAAAAAAAATTAAAACTGAAAAATATGGTGGAATTAATGACTACGTGCAGTATATTCTTTTGCACGTTTATTCATTTTGTTTTAGAACCACTTTTGTGCATATATTCAGGCGGAATAAAAGGTGAATTTTAATATGCGCGCAATATTTTTTGTGCACGTTAATTCATATATTTAGATATTAATCTGTCTCTATTATTTTATACTTAAATTTCAGGTTAAGTTAAAAAATTTATACTACTCGGGTGTGCAGGCTCTAAATTGCACGTGGTGAAATAGAATTAGCTAATGATATACAAGGCAAAAACAAAAAATAAATGTGACAATGAAAAGTGAATAAATAAGTAAGACGAGAAAATAAAGTTAGAATAATAAATTAATATTCTAAAATTCTTGTTACACATTAATTTGTTTTCGCTTAAAAACAAGTGCCTATTAATTTTCAAGCATTTGATTAATATTAACAGTTTATGGTAAATTTATTTTTTATATTCTGACTTTTGACATTTTGTTGATACATAATATCTACAAAGCAAATATTACATGCATTTGCATACATAAGTAGTTTCATTTCATATTTAACAAACTGTTTTATTTATTTTATCAAAAAAAAGAAATGGAGGCAAAATCTATTATTCAAGATTTATTGAAAAATCCTTTTTCGAACCGGGATATTAAATTTAAAAAGAAAATAATGCAATCAAGACCTATACCCGATTTAAATATAACGCAAGCTATAAAAATAAAAGACAAACAATGTGAACGACATTTTCAGAAATCAATTTATGAAAAATTCAAGTGGATATGTGTCTGCTGTTTGGGAAAAACAAAAATATATGGACTGTACAAGGATATTTTGATTTAAATCATTTGCATGGAGCTGAAAAAAAACATGAGAAAACACAATCTCATATATTTTCAGTTGTGTACTCAAAAACCTTCGGCACGGTGAGAATAGACTTAATGTTAGATCAACAAAAATCTTTAAATATTGTGAAACATAACGAAAAAGTAACTAAAAATCGAAATTTTTGTTGTTTGTTATTTGGGAAAACAAGAAAATGCATTTCGTGGACATAATGAGAATTCTACTTCTTTAAACCGTGGAAACTACATAGAATTATTAAATTTAATCAGCAAATATGATGATCTTTTGTCAACCCACCTTAATGATTCAACTGTTTTTGCAGGAACTAGCAATAGAATACAAAACGATATTATTGAATTTATATGAAATATTATGTTATTAGAAATTAAAAAAGAAGTCGTTAACACTCCATTTGTTGCCATCATGTTAGATAAAACTTCATATATTTCACATAAATCACAATTATCAGTTGTTTTAAGACACCTTAATTTTGCTGGAGTACCTGTAGAGCGCTTTTTATATTTTAGGGATGTAAGTGCCGATTGATCGGCGAATGGTCTATTTAATCTTGTAAAGGATACAGTGATCACCTTGAAATGTGAAAATAAATTAATTGCACAAACTTATGACGGAGCACCAGTTATGGCAGGTGAAATGAATGGAACACAGAAAAAAATGAAAGATGCTTATTTAACAGCTCTTTTCGTTCATCGTTGCGCGTATGTGCTTAATTTAGTGTTGTCACAGTCTGTATCATATATACAAAAATGTAAGTTATTTTTCGCAACAGTTTCTACAATTTCATCATTTTCCTCTGTATCAACAAAAAGGAACTATATATTAAATTAAAGTATTAAAAAAAAATTTTCAAAGTTGGCTACAGCTAGATGAAATTATTCTTCTCGAATGATAAATACAATCAGTTCCGAAAAAGAACTCTTAGTTCAATTATTTGAAAATATTCTTGATGATCCTAACTATTGGGACAATGAAACTATCAATATGGCCAAAGATTTCTGTATTTTTTTCTAACAATTTCAAAATCAATTTCTTCTGGCTATATATAGTAAAATATTTAGCTATACTGACGTTTTGTTTGATATATTGCAAAAATCAAGTTTAGATATTACTTATTCTTTAGAAAAAGTTAATGAAACGAAAGCTGTCATTCATAATATGAGAAATACTAATAATTTTGAAAATATATATCAAGATATTGTGTCTTCTGCAGGACCAACAATTAAAAAAAGACGTGACATGGTAACCAATGATCCAAAATTAATATATAAGCAATTATACAATGAAATAATAGACACAATTTACAACCAAATGGACATGCGGTTTGAAAAACTTAATGCCTTAAAACTTTTTGAACTATTAAATTCAAAAATTTTTTATAAATATCAAAAAGAATTTTTTCTACGTCTTAATAATGAACTTTGCGCGATATACCAGTCACAATCTATAAATAACATGACTGTAACTCGAATAGTTCAGTACATTAAAGATCATGAGCTGACTGAAGCATTGAGTGAAGTCAATAAATTGGCTCATTTAATTGTTACAATTCCTTTTTCAACAGCATCGGTTGAAAGATCTTTTTCAGCTTTGAAAGGAATAAAATCGTATTCTCGTAATACAATGGCGCAAAATAGATTAAGTAATTTATCTTTGATTGCAATTGAAAAAGAAGTGCTAATTTATTTGCAGTCAAAGGTAGATTTTTATGAAAATGTAATTGATGATTTTGTTATTAAGATAGAGAGACGGAGGGATTTTATTTATACGTAATTAAGTATATTTAATTATGTTATTAAATTATAGTATATAAGCTTTTTATGTTTTTATTTATGTTTTAGTTTTCAAGTTAATGTTTTTCTCGATTCCATATGTGAATTAAGTTATATGTATATTTGTTTTCCGAATACATGTCTTTTAAGTTGCACACCTTATGATAAAACCCACCGCACGCTACTGCCACCAGTATATATTAAATTTTTATTCCATTTATCAAAAGTACATGTCCAAGTTTCAAACTTATGTGCAGTTAATGTTTTAATTTTTATTAAATTTACCACCATCATAATTCAAAAGTGATATACAACTTTTTGAATCTGAAGCAATTAAATTATAATTACCAAATCCAGAGATAAAATTTGGTGACAATTCCAATGATAAAGCCAATAAATTTTCATTATTAGAATCTAATTGAAAACAACCCTTTAATACAAGTATTACAAATTGATTTTCTTCAAGAATATAAATATGAATTTTTTTTAATATTTGGATAGTAGTAATATAGTAGTAATATATTTATTCAATTCTCAAATGGAGCATAATCGCTCATATAGAGTGTATTATTACATGATAATCTAAACCATATATATATAAAATATAGATTGGCAGTTAGAATAAAAATTTTCAGCCACTTTTGGTCAGGTGTTTTTGAAAAATTTGAGTTCAAATAATTTAGTTTCTACTGCAAATAATTCCCTTGAAAATGGAAACTTCGCACCACTGAAATATGAAAAGTTTTAGAGTAACAAAAATATAAAATTACAATAATTTTAATAATTGGATTATTTTTAACATAAAATCTCAATTAATTTAAAATAATTTTTAAATTTTCTTTTAAAAACATGTATACTTATGTGTATATTCATACAAAATTCACAATAATATATAATTAACAAATCAAAAAGAAAAGTTAAAACAAGATGTTTTGATACGTTTATATTTATGTTCTTGATAAGAATTATATAAAAAAAATTAATTAAATTGATACATGGGCTGATACACTTTGATGTTAAACTAAATAAAATGACCAAGAGTGAAAAAAAATTCTTTTACTTTATCGTATATAATATATATTATTTTATAAAACTAAATTCATAGATTCTATTATTTATTCATTCCCGTGAAATTTTATGCCTACATTATTGATAATATTAAAACATATTAGATGATATGTATACAAATTTAAGTTATTTATGAGTACATATTATTATTATTATTATTTAATAATCATTCACATCAAATTTAAAGTTTTGCCCTTTATTTTTCTTTGAAAACGTTTTCCAATGCTCTCAAATTACAATTAATAAAATGATTTTCAAATTATCGTATTTTAGCGTAAATAATATATTTGAAACAGAAAAACTATAATAATAAATAGTTAGTAAATATGTGTAGATAAAAATGTTAAAAAACACGACTAATTTTAAATTCAATAAGAAAAAATTGAAAAGAATCTATTGTACAAAACCATCAAAATATTAAGAAATGGCTGTTATAAAATCAAATCAGCTGAGTTGAAATATTGAAAAACATATGCTTATTTTTGACTGAATCGGACATTTAATAATTAATATGATAATGTATTAGAAAGAGAGAGATGTATTAGACAGAGAAAGCAATACCAAACTGTCAATCTATATTTTATATATATATATGATCTAAACAATAATATGTCGTCAAGAAGTTTTCAAACGTCAAAATCTCGCTATAATTCTTGCCATAAAAAAATCATTATTTTTCTCCCTCTTTCCTATTGGTGACATTAAGTATACTTTACTCTTTCTAAATATCGGAGGAATTTTTTCGATGAAAATTAGTCTTAAAAGATTCAAAATCCAACATGTCCAACAGTCAGTTTCAGTTTTTTTTCCTCTTCTTCTTTCAAAACTTCGGTTTTCTTGTTGTGAGTAGGGATTTTTTTCTTCTTTTTTGGCTTGGAATTCGGCATATTTTTTTGGATCAAATATAAATAAAGTTTTTGTGCATAATTCGTAATAATTGTAATTTATCATATTGACAGAGCCTTAGCATTGTTTCTTCTTTACATTATTACGTCAATATTTTGAAATTTAATATTTTAATTTTGCATTTGTCTTTGCATTTTATTTCTTGCAAAAATTATTCAATTGCAGGAAACCCCTTAGTAGACTATAAGATATAATTTACATAGTCAAATTATTTGACAAGTAAAATATATTGTATTTAGGTACACATTGTTTTACACATCAAATTCACTTCAAATTATAAGCCCTAATTCCAGGAAACATAATAAAATATATATATATATATATATATAAATTTTATTAAATTTAAAAGGCTTCTTATTTTTAACCCTTAACTTGTTTTTTTAGTTTACTTTTATTTTTATTGCTACACAAACACACCATTAAAATATTTGGAATTATGTCCTTTACATAATTCACACACACTCATATAAAAATGCACTTTTTCAAATAATAGTAATCATAACGAAAAACATATTGAATTTAATATCATCATCATTATTACCTAGACTACCTGGGAGTTTTTTTTTTTATAAAAAACAAAAAATTTAAAATTACCCCTTTTTTAATTAAATTTTATATATAAGTAAATATGTAAGTATATATAATCGAATGACCGACAAATATATTTCGATTTCCTAGACCGCACACCTTTTTTTGTTTTGTTGTTTTTGTTTTTATATAACGTTTTGTTATTATTTTTGTATACAATTTCCTGAATACGAGTAGTATTCACCACTCACCAGTGTTGTTTTATTGAAAAAAAACAAAAACAAAAATCGGAAGTTTAAGTTACGCACAGGTAGCATAATGACCCCGCAATCGGATTTCACTATATTTATTTATTCTTGTTGTTGTTATATTTTCCTGTTTTTTTTTTTTTTACTTATTTCTGTTTCTTATTATTTTATTTTTATTTATCCGTCTCGTATCAAAATCCAGAGAAACAGACAAACATTGTAGTATATAGTAAAATTTCATTTTTAAAATTCAATTTATTGAAATGCATTTCGTTTTATTTTTTTTTTCTTATTTTTGTTTATATTATTTTAATTATAAATTTAGGATTTTTAAACAAAAACTAAAAACATGCTGCCATTGCCATCGTTATTGTTTTGTTATGATAAAAAACAAAATAATGAAAAAAAAACAACGAACGCGATTCACTTAATCATGGCAACGTACCTATATTTTGTACCTGTCAATATTATACCTGTGCATGGGTATAATTGTATACAGGTTTCGCTTATACACAGAATTTTTGAATGAATGAGAAAATGTTGTGTATGTGTGTGTGAATTGGATTGTAAAAATAAAAGAGAAAATATTTAAATGGTTGATGTCTGATCATACTGTTGTTAATATAGGGAACGCCAGCCAAAGTCAACTTACATAGCTACATTGTATGGAATTACCTGTCAAATATATGTTTTTTTTTAATTTAAATTTACTTCATTAGATTTCTAAGAATTATTGTGCTCTCAAAACTGTTTCTAGAAATTTCTATAACATTTGAACTTAACAAAAATTAATGATTTTGTTTTATAGTGAAATCTTATAAATTTACTGTCCTGCTGATGATGGTGTAATAATACTGCTGAAATCGATCAGAATATCTAATAAAATAAATATAATTATACAGTGTATGTGCGGGTGTGTGAATTGTAAATTATATTATGTTATAGAAAAATATAGAATTTATTAAGCCTAACCTAACCTAAACCTAAAAATATTTTATTAAGGATTTATTTTTATATCATGCATTCACTGTTATAACAAATATATACTGTACTACGCGTGATAAGCACATCAGTAAAATTAAAAGAAAAATATTCAACTATTTTCGGCAATTAAATATGTACTGTTTTTAATTATACAAATGTGCATCATATAATCGGATATCTAGGAAATCAAGATCAAATTGTCGCAAAATAAACCTAGCGGTTTATATTTATTTATATTAATATGCAGGTAAACTGTCAGGCTCTTGTTTCAGAGCATATTATTTTTTATTGTCATTTTATCCATGATACAGGTTCATTTTGCACCAGCTCCGAAATATACTTGTACATCGGTAATCGAATTTTATTCTATAACCTGGTTGAAAACCTATATTATTGTACTCTTTTGTTTCATCGGGCATCGCATTCTATTGTAACATTATTATTAATAATTATATTATTTATTTATTTATATTCACATTTAATTAAAATCCTAACAAATTAATTTGATTATACAAATTCAAAATTATGTTACATGATTATATACACAATAAATTTTATATATGTACGTAGTATATATATATATATAATATAAATATATTTTATTTATTTAAATTTTTAAATATACATATATATTTATATAATATAGTAATATACATATGAATTTACCTGTACTTATAATATTCATATATTTTTTTAATAAATTTTCGCCGGCTTATTTTATAAGAAAAAAAAAACAAACAACAAAAATAAAAACATTTTTGTATAAAAACAAAACCGGCAACATTTTACAGCAGTTAAATTTTCTACTTTGAATTTGAAATTTCAAAAATTGTTGAATGCAAGCAATGCAAGCAATATTATTATGATTGCATTTTTAAAGTATGTATTTTCAATTAAATTTGACATTACTACATATGTACACACAGTATGTTTGATAGTGTTTGTGTCTGAGTGTGTGTGTATGATGCTAAGCGAAGAGAAAAAAGCTAATAAACCGTATTTATTTAATATACATTTGTATAAAAATACAGGTATATGCAACGAGTTGCGCAAAAAAACAGTTAAGAGAATTTTCATAATGTTTAGAAACAATTTAAGAGAATTGAAAATGTTGATAAACTTAAATATTATGTTGATGAAAATTTATAATTGAAGTAAAAAATGCTTAACAACATTTTTTTTGTTTATTAATTTTTTTTTGTACTTTTTTTTTTGCTTTTTATGATTTTAAAATAAATTACTTGTAATTACATTAAAGTACTTTTGTACAATTTGAAATAAAAAAAAAAAATTAAAAAAACAAAATAAATAAATTGAAAATTCTGAGATGATGTGCAATATCTTTTCAAAAGAATCTTTTTCTTTAAGGTTTTTTGTTTAATTTTTGTTCTTGTGGTTTAAAATTTGAAATTATATACAAAAAAAAAAAAAATAAGAACAAAAAAAATAAAATTCACGTACTCGTATTATATTTTTAGTAAAAATGTTCGTTATTTTTTTTTTATTTTTTTTGTTAATTATGTCAACTTAAATTTATTATTATATAAAAGGTAATGAACGTATAAGGAATTTTTATTTCTTTATTTTAGAATATTATGATGGCGATGATGATGATGATGATGATGATTCTTAGTTACTGGAATTTTATTTTATTTATTTTAATATTATTAGACATGTACTTTTATTATTCTGATTATATTGAGGAACTATTTTTTTTTCTTCTATTTTATATTATTTATGTCAAAAATTGATTTTTAAATGTCATAGTTGGAAAAGTGAACTGAAAATTGAACAAAGAAAACTGTGTGAGAACTATTTAATCGCTTAAATTAACCGTAATTTTAATTTATTAATTGAAAACAAGTTAATTTTGATTAAATCTATTTTTTAGATTTATTTCTAGATTAATTTCAATCTATTAAGATAAATAATATAATTGTTTTATGGGAAGAGTATGTGAAAATTATATATTTCTATTTTTTTATTTATTTGTATTTAAATTTATTACAGTTAAAATTAGATTACAATAAATTCATTTTATAAAGTCCTAGGCTATCGGTTTATACACATTTCTAAGCTCTATATAATGATTATTCAAAATAAAACAATGATTATATTTATCATATATAAGATGATATAGCGCTGCAGCTCTGGGTGAGCCATTCGTAGGGTTCGGGTATCATTTTGAACATTATCTTCTCGTTTTCTTCTTGGTATTCTCCTCTACCACGATTACTCTCGGGCCTTCTATTTAACACAATTGCCTGTTTTCCATGCATTCTCATTACGTGGGCTCTAAGTGTTTGAACCTTTGCAAACCTTATAATGTCTCCATTCTTAATCATATTATTAATCTCGCTGAATTGTAATATGAGGCGGTCCGAACCATGCAATGGACCATGTAAAAAAAAATACATTAAAGATAAAATTGCAATAGAAAAAAGGTTAATCACTTCAGCAACAGTTTAGTCCATTTAGAAAAAAAAATTGTAATCATGGCCAAAATTCGTTTAGTTTTACTTGTTTTCTTTGCACGATGACAGAAAGTTTTATTTTCTTATAGAAAATGGCAAAAACTCATTTTTTAAAATTGGCGCTTGCTCCACTCTGGCTGGGACCAACTCATATATTCCTCCATTTTCCAACATTTTTGGGCCGAGAATTTTTCTCTCAGGTATATGAAGGCTATTCCAGTCGACTATACATTCATGGCCCTAGCTTGCATACGTTAATAGGAGTCGTATAAGAGTTTTTATTTTATATATACTTTGTTTGTAGCAAATTTCTGTTTCCGAACTGAATTCTGTTATTGATGCAGTACTGCTAACTGCATACTATTATCGCTTCTTATTGTTGTTTCGAGGTGTATGTAACCCATTCAAAGATGTAAGTCCTTCCGATTGTTATATTGTGATAACTTATTTGCTTTTGATTTTGTCATTTTTAGGTATTTTTGTTTTGTCTACGTTGATTTTTAATCCTACTATTTTGTATCGATTTCCTATTGCACAAATACTACTGCCATATATCTGTAGTTTTTTGCCATTAGCTATATCATACGCCTATACTATTGTTTATGTTGTCAATTGGGTTTGATTGTATTTAGTCAAATTAATGCTTAGGACAAGCACATCAGACCTCTATTATTCTTCAGACGAAAGCTTGCTACATTTAATGGTGCTATATATATCATCATCCAGCAGGGTTAGTAAAACACAGTCATCTTTGATTAGAAAAATGTTAAAATAAAAATAGGGATCGTAACAAAATTTCCTGTTCTTGAAAAATCCACTGCTCTTGAAAAATCCATCGTTTCGTAATCCATTGTATTAGAATGGATTGTTTTCAGTAAGCTTTTTGAAAATTCATATAATAGGATTAATAATTAAATTCCAATTCTACCCTAACCATATTGGCCATATGTATTTTAAATAGTTGTCTCATGATATTTGGACCTACATCAAACGTTCCACCCATCAACAAGCACTTTAATTCCTCCAATAGCTTCAAACTTGAAAATGTGCCTAAAATTATAATTTTTTTTTTGCAAGAACGAAATGTTGACCCTCCACAAATTTAAAATTTTCTAGCATCTGTATCCAACTTTTCAAAGCATTTGATCGTTGTTTTGAATTTTTTTCTGCACTGAAATTAGAATCATTGCATTCTACAATACTACTTCTAATAGTTTGTGAAGGCTTTGGTATTAATTTGCCAAAATGTGTTTTTAAAAAGCCTGCGGATCCTGTGAATGACCGATAAGGGTCCCTCTTGATTAACTGTTTTCATACATGACCACCTAAATGTTTACTAATTAAATGGTAATCGTACCCATCTACAAATAATTTGTCATTCCGCTTATTTGATTTGACTATTTCAACCTCCATAAAAATAAGTTGCCTTGGCAACGTCTTTCTTTAAAACTATATATTAATTAAATTCTTATCAAAATTAAAACAATATATGTATGTGGGACGTACCTTCTTAAATTAATATTTTTTAATACCCCGGGCACTAGGGTATTTTTTAATTACAAAAACAAAAATAAATTTAAAAAACGAGGGATTATGTTACGGGGGATTAAAAAGGGGTATTTAAAAAAAGGATTGTCAAATAGAAGATTTCGTAACCAACCCTCTAAAATAAACTAAGTCAGGTGCATGATGTTAGTAGAGAAGTAAAAATCATATTAAGTTAATACATTTGTCAATTATAATACATTTAAATTAAAATACTTTAAATAGTAATGAGGGTATCATACTTGGTGGATATATTTAAAAATAGTCCTTACAAAAATAACATATAAAGATATTTCTAGGTAGGGCTAAAAAAATTAGAAATCGTTTAATGAAAGCTAAGGCAGAATTGGTTTTGCTCTCAGTTTTAGCATAATGTAAAGTAGCTTGAAGTTAAGCTTAGGGTCAACTGTTATACCAAGATCTGTAGTAGAATAAATTTTTGAAAGCAAATAGCCATTTAAGTCGTAGTTTAACCAAACTGTCCGAGCACAATTTCACTTAGAAATAAAGGTATAATGAATTGAAATTTAGAGGTGATCCCATGTCCAATATTTAATCTACATTTTTATATAAGTACATTTACGTTTACAGAAATTCGGTCCAATTAATTAAACACAATTGAAGTATAATTTATTTGTTTCTAAATTTTACGATTTTTTGTTGCTCATCATTATCATTGTTACTATTCTTAGACAATTCTAAATTTTGACTTCATTTTGATACTTTCCAAATAGATTACGATCAAACAGACTTCGTGATCATGCCTCATTATGAAGCATTAACTTCGGTGCATATTTTAACTGTATATTAACCTTAGTCATAAATATATTTTCTGCAGTTGAAGATTTCATTTAATTTAATTCAATTTTACTATCTATACTATATTCCGGAGATATGAGGTGAAATATGATCTATCTACTCTATTGCAGTTGGTTGATTTTAAATTTTTTTAAAAAAAATTATAAAGGTGACACAAAAATCGCCTTTATTTTAAATATGTATAAATAAAAATAACAATAATAACTAGGTAGGTAGAAGTGGCTATTTCAAATGTTTCTAACATGTTAGCATTTAATTGTGCTTTGATTTGAATTAATACCACGACTCGAGCGACCTGACTGTTTTTGTTGGTTGTTTTAAGGGATCATTCTCTCATTATCACTCTCTCAAGGAACTCTAGGAACTCTACTAGAGTCTCCTGTGTGATTGAAATGGTTGATCAGATTACCAATTTTGTTTTCCGCAATAATATCTATATTGTTAGGGGAAGCCAAACTCAAAGTCCAGAGTATGTGATTAAAAATAATTATCAACAATATTTGTTGTTGCTAACAAATGAAAAAACATATTTGTGATGAGTTTTTGAAAATTTTAATTGAAGTCTTTCCGAATTACAAATTAAAACAAAATATGTTATGTTTTCTATTACTAACCACCTTATAATTTTAATAATAATAGAACCGATGACAGGTAAAACAGTGATTTTTAATTAATATCTAATTAAATTACAATTCGTATAATCTATCTAAAAAGTTTATCATTTTTCTGCTTAATTAAAAAAAAAAACTCTTTTTTTGCACAACATTGTACAAACAATAATTTAAGTGGATATACCTACCTACATACATACATATATATTATTTTTATAAATTTATACAAATATATCTATAAATACATGATATTTACATCAAGTTTATCTGTCATCTGACCGTTTATTTTACTTCTATTATACAAATCAAACAAACTAATTTGTTTTACATTGTAACAAGAAATAAAAAATAATACAAACAACAAAAACAAAAAAATACAAAAAAATAAATAAATAGAAAATCAACTAAAGAAACTTTGAACTATGTACCCATAAGCACCCATCATCTACAATTCTTTAAAAACAAAAACACAACAAAAAACCTATAATACAATTTGCTATACATTCCTATCTTAAATTATATACGTATTATATCTACTTACATATATATGTATTTATATATGTAATAACCGATTAATTCCCATATTTGTCTAAACATTTTTTTTACCTTAAAAAAAAAAAAAACAAATAAAAAAGAAAATTTCGAAAATAAAATTAAAACAAAAATATTTACACTACTTACTTACTTTACTATAAAACTACAACATTTTATGTTGCAAGAAAATCAAAAGAACAAAACAAAAAATAAAACGCTATCATAAGATATTTATGTTGCTAAAAAAAAAAAAAATCTAGTTTTACTCTTTTTTTTTTTTATTTATCTTTTTTTTTAAGCAACGTAAACAATTCCAGAAAAATATAAATTCAACCAAAAAAAAAATATAAAAACAAGAAAATAAAAAAGCAGTCTATGAAAAATTCCTTTGCTTTACAAAAATATCAAAATATCAAAAACAAAAAAAAAAAAAAAAAAAATTTTTTTTTCTCAAATACAAACAAATAAAGACCGGTTTTTTTATTGCATCAATGGTTGTAAAAAAAAAATGTTATATATATGGATACGAAATTGAATGTGTATATGCATACATTCTCATTTATGTTGTATCAACAAAAATTAAAAACAAAAGTCAGCTTAAAAGAAAATCAAAATAATGAGAAGTAAAAAGTACTAATGTATAGCAACATATTTATGTTGTAAACAAAATTAATAAAAGAACAGTAAAAATGTACATAGCATATACATACATAACATATAGTAATTTAATGTATGCAAAAGAAAATTAGATAAATGAATAGCAACATTTTTGCATAATCATTTTGTTATGCCATATAAGCCCATAAATATTTTAATGCATCGAAACATTTTTTGTATTAAATTGAATGGATAATTATTATTGTTGTTTAGGAACAATTTTTTATAAACATTCACTTATCGTACAAGACGGACGTGTTTCTATGTAATTTCGATATTACAAAATTTTCATATTGATAAATTGCTTTAAATGAAATAAAATAAAACTATGCTGTTATGAAGGCGAAGTACTCTACAATAGATATAGTTTTCCACATTTAAATTAGTCTATACCACAAAAAGTCTACAGAAAAGGCTATTGTATGTGATTGTGTATTGCAAATAATCTGTGTAAAAGCAGTTAGGGTGTTCATCCTATAGACTTGAAATTATATATAAAAAAAAATAATTAAATGACTAACTTAAATGGCAGTAATAAAATGACTTTAAATAATATTTGATTTTAAATTTTATTTTGAATTTCTGTAACGATCACAGAGACTTAAAATAATGATTGAAAAAGCTTTGAAAGAAAATCCATACTAGTTGCACATTTTTTTATTTTTTTCCATAACACTAGGAAACATCAAATGTAGGTTCATAGTGATATCTAGCAATACAAGCAATACAAACTGTACAGTTACATATTCTAGTTATATTTGGGTGGGACTTATATCTAGGATGTTGATGATGTATTATTAGATATCTAGGCTGTATATCTATGAGTAGATATGTCTGGATGTATATCTATGTATATCTGTGTTGTATAACTATGTGTAGATGTATATCTAAGTATATTTGAGACATCTATTTTAGGCTTTAAAATAAGACGGAGCATCAGCTGCATCATTATTCTAGTTATCTGAGAGTACAGTATGTATCTTAGTATATTTGGGACATCTATCTTAGGCTATCAAAAAAACTATCTCAACCACTTAAGCTCAATTCTTGTCGGTAAATGTAATCGTAGCGAATATACTCAATAACATTTATATTATATACATTTTATTTATATACATACATATATACATACATACATATATTTATATAATATACTCATGTAAAAATTTTCCCAGAACCGATTCAATTCGATGAATATCAGTCAAGTATAATGAAAAGACCACACTTGGCTGACATACTCAAAAATAGGTCTTACATACCTGTTATGTAACATAAAAATGTTTGGTAAAATAGGGGTCAGAAAATTTTAGAATAAATTCTTGAAAGTAAACAGCTATTTAGTTGGTAGTTGAACCAAACTGTCCAAGCTAAATTTTTCCTTGAAAAAATAAAAATTTGACATTTAGATTTGCGTTCAATTTCAGTCCATTTTTTGAACACCAAGAAGCGAAATTGTTTGTATCATTTTGCAGGTTTAAGGCTCAATCCTAAGAAGCTTAGAAAAATTTATCACTTTAGAAGCATCAATTGTTGAAACTATATAAAGCTAAGGAGTCCTATGTGACTAACTTGAGGAACTCCAAAAGACGCTGAGTGTTGTATAAAACTGAGTAGACTCGAGAAGAGAGGTAAGACTCAAGCCAATTTGGGGAAATCCTATGCTTATGATCTTATGCTTCAGCAGTGTGACTCTATGAGAAATTTTGTCAAACACCTTACTTATGTCATTAAAGATGACGTTAATTTGAAAACCATTCTCCATTGAGGTCATCGATTGCGAGACAAGGTAAATGGGTAGGTTGTAGTAGTTGTCACGCTGAGAATATTTCGTGACAACTATATAAAAAAATGAATTAAAGAAAAAATATTTTCTGAAGTTGTTAAACAAAATCCAATTGTTTTGGTAAAAGCTAAAATGCAATTGAAACGTTCACACCTTTTCAAAGATAGTAGGTTAGTGGTGAACGTAAAAACGGCTTCAAATTTCAGATGGTGAGATAGCCCAGACTGGCCGAGCAAATCTGGCCCATGCAGAGGTTAAAGCGCTCGGCCAGTCTGGGCTATCTGACCATCTGAAATTTGAAGCCGTTTTTACGTTCACCACTTTACGACACCATACATACCAGACAGCTGCTGTATACAGCCAATGTACAATATGTGGATTCTTCGAGACAAACTCAACAATGTTATTAGTCTTGACCTATATTTCTTTGGAAACCGTTGTATGTTGCTCAATACAAATAAATAAGCGTTATAATCATATGAGAAGTCATATATTATCCGCTAAAACAGTTTAGGATAACACGAGAGCTTGGCGATAGGCCAATTATTGTGTATTTCTGGTTCCGGTTCATCCATGTATACTTTTTTATGAACTAGAATAATGAAAGACTTTTTCCATAAACAGGTAAAAAACGCCCGATTGAAGGGATAAATTAAACAGAAAAGAGATGGGATGCAATAAGTTAATGAATGCCTCAAAAACAATCGGAAAAATTACGTCTGGGCCGTCGAAAGAAAAATCGTCTTTTAATAAAGGATATATGTTTCAATAATAGTCTGCAGTTATAAGAATATTTTTGATTTCAAAGTTATCACCATGATTAAGTACGAGATAATTCATTTAGATTTTGTCAGGACTGAAATCATTACTTGAGAAAGTAGAGTAAAAAAAATGTTGGAAAACGATTTGTGATAGTAGTTGGATCTTCACAAATAATTTAAATTATTTGCAAGATATTAATCAGTTTTACGTTAAGGCTAGACGCTGATATGCAATTTGAATGTTACAACTGTTTGATTGAACATTTGTGTTGCATTAGTTTATATGAAAGCGCAACCACCTGCAACAGTTTTTATGTGTTTAGACAAAGTTTATGTGAAAGCGCACAAACATAAAAACAGTTGCAGGTGTGCCTCCTTTCATATAAATGGAACACAAAAGTACAACTAAACACAGTTGCAAAACTAACCAACAGTTGCAACAAATTGCATGTCTGTGTCTAGCATTAAGTGCGCGTTTATATTGATAAATTCAGAAAAAATATTTTTGATTGGAGAAAATATATTCTGATAAAACGAAACTCATAACTGTGCTATGCTGTCAAGCAAGGCCTTACACCTTTTAAGCAATATAAGACATAGTCGGAATATAGCTTGGTGATTTAATTCATAATAAATAAAAATTAATATAAAATATCTACTTAAGAGGCACTGGTAAATATTTAATATTCAAAAAAATGTTTAGATAATATATGAATTTACATATCGCAAATGAATCAAGATTCATGTTGTCAATGATATAAATGAATATTATTTTTAATTAATTGCATAAAAGTGAATTTATTATTAAAATATTCGTAATATATTGTTTGCATATATATTTATATATAATATACATCCTTGATATATTTTCGCAACACGAATCCATTTGATTCAAATTAAAAAAAATAGTGTGAATCGCCCTCGCAATAATACATTTTGATCATTATATGTTGCTAATTAATTTATAATACCAAAAACAATATAAACAATCGAATATAAATCACAGATCTTTGCAACATTGTTCAGTTAATATTTGTTTCAATTTTTATTTTATAGTTTATATTATTTTTGATAATATTAATACTAAGTTTAGTGAATCACATGAATCAATTCATTGTGTATATTAAATTATGTTGCTAGCTATAGAATATAGTATAATTTTAATTAAATAATGTTGCCAGCTAAAAAATCAGTTTATATACATTTTTTTAAAAACAGTTCATATTATTTAACATAAATTTGATATACATTTTAATGTTGCTTGCCACTTGCCATCATCATAATAAACACAAATCTCTTTATTATTCGGTTTTGTGAGCAATTTTAAGAGAGTTAATTTTTCATTTCAACAAACACAAACTCAACTATAGTAGATTTGTTGTTATTATTCTTTTTAATCAATTTCAATTCAACTAATAATGTTGCTTGGTTTGATATACTTAATATTTTTTGTATTTTCAGTTTCTATGGTATTGGAATTTTATTTTTGTTATTGTTTTTTTTTTTTTTAATTTTATTAAAAAAACCACAACAAAAATGTTTACTAAAAAGTTAATATGAAGTGTATTGAATCAAAAACTATTATATAATTAATAAAATGAAATAAAATTAAAATTAATAGCTAGCCAATATTAAATTCTATTTATTTACTTATGATTGCATTAAAATAAATTATTTTCTTTGAAATTATAATTTTATAAAAAAAACCCAAAGTTAATAAGTTAAAAATGCATTATTGTTATTAAAGAATGGTGGCATGGCAATAACGTACAGGTAGTTGAATCAAAACTAAGAATGCAAATGACCTTTTAACAGTAACAATATTTTTTTTTGTAATTTATTTAAATTTACATTTTTATTAGTTAGTTACTTACAACAATAATTAAAAGCAACATTTTTATTCTTATATTAAAAAAAATAAAAATAATTTATTTTGAATTATGTCCAAACTGCATTCAAGGAAACACCGAATTTAATTAAAGAGAATAAAATTATTATTGTTATAATTTTTTTTAAATGAAAATTTGAAGAGAGCAAACATACCAATTCATACAAATCTGAACTAAAATGAAAAGAGAAAACAAAAACCACGTGAATTGTAGAGTAAAACAAGCAACAATGTTCTTAACAACATTTTGTTTTCACTTACATTAAATAAATTGAATCCGTATCCATATATTTATGTTGCACAATTATTATGGACAATTTAAAATAAGAAAAACATGAATAAAATATCTATAGGTTTTGTTATAAGCATTGAGGTAAATTTGTAAGAAAAGCAAAAAAAAAAAAAAAGTCATGGAAAACAAAACAAAAATGAAAATACTCGTAAATGTTTGTTGTGTTTGTGTATGTTGGATAAATGTTTAGGTGTTTCATAAAGTAATATTTTTACTCTTTTAACCAGTCACCGTTTAACTTTTGTTCGAAACGTCTGTGAAAATCGGGGATTGTCGATGTTCGGTATTTTTTTTTTATAAAAATAATAATAAAAAAAAAACAAACAAAAAATTTTTGTTTTATTTTTGTTAAAAGAATTGGAATAAAATACGTTTTTATGGAAAAGTTGTTTTGTTTATGATTTAAAAATAAAGTAAATAAATTAAGTTATTATTTAAATTTATATTGATTAAAAAAAATTAAAAAAATATTTAAAAATAAATAAATTGATTATGTATCTTATATTATTTAAATCATTATTGATAAAATAAATATTTTTGATTATGTTATGTTAATACCCAATTAAAATAGTTATAACAAAAAAAAAAGAAAAGTTGAAAGAAAACCTAAAGTTGAAAATATTAAAAAAAAAGTAAATAAAAATAATTTTAATAAAAGTAAGAAATTTATATTGAAAATAAGTTTAATTTTAAAATATGAAGTTTTAATTAATAACAAATAAAATTTTTTTGTTTTGTTAAATTAAAGAAAAAAAAACAGTTATAATTTATTTAGTTGAACCAATATAAATTGTACAAACATGTATATATATACATACATACATATATAAAAATACAGTAAATTTGTTAAAAATATAAACGGTTTTAATACCTATAATAAAATGAAAAAAAAAAACGTTTGACGTTTGTTAACCTAAGTTTTTTCATTTTCTAATTTTTGCTATTTTTTAAATTTGTTTCTGATTTTTTTTTTTATTTTTTTTACAAACGTGGATAACTAGTTTATAATAACTATACATATAGTATTATATACATACCTATATATATAGTTTTTAAATGGTAGTAGATTATAAAATGGATATGTTTTCTCTCTATTTACTTACTCACTTCTTATTTTATTATTACCTTTTATATATGCGATAGTTAGTATATATATATATATATATACAAAAGTTGTTATATTATTATGGTTACCGTTCTGTTTGAAATTTAAAAGACGAAAAACAAGCAAAAAAAAGAAAATTTTGTTTAAAAACGTTTTTTATTTATTGTTGTTATTGTTAATGTTACTGTTGCTGTTCTTGTTTCTGATTTTTTCGTATTAGTTACTGTTGACGTCGTCAATTTCGCGCCCGCTAAACTCTACTACTTTAATTTCGTACATATAATCATACATACATATATGTAGTTACAAACTTAAGTTATTCATAAATTTGCGTTTTCTTTTTTTTGCTTTTTAGTTTGGTAATTTTTTGGTTTTTGTTTTTGTGTTGTGTTGGTTTCACATATAATAAATTTTGTGTAAAAAGTAACAAAATAAAAATGAAAAAATGGAAAAAATAATGTAAAAATGTTAATACTAGTAGAAAAAAGAAAACAAAAAGTTAATGATTTATGAATGTGAGAGTCACATAGTTTTAAAGCGGAAAGCAAAAAAATATATATTATATTTATATATAATATATTATTTATATATATATATATATATATATATATATTATATATAATATATATGTGTAAAAATAATAATACAGAAAATAATAATAATAAGTAATATAATTGTCATTTAAAGGCGTATAAAATAATGTTAATTAAGATAAATTAAAATCATAAATTAGAATGAAATGATATGAAAAAAAAAAAACGATAAATAATGAAGTTACTAAAAGTGATCTAATTATGAATTAACAAAATTTAGAATATATAATTAAATTTAACAAAAAAGTTAAACAATGACATAAAAATATTATAAACTAAGTATTTAGAATAAAATATTTGAATTGGAATAGAACAAATCAAATTCTGTACTATTGCATCACTCAATAATGTCTTAATATCCAACTACTATTTCCCCATGTTACTATATTGATATGTTTGTTCTTTGGGTAAAACACTTTTTTCGATTTTCAGCTATTTCTGGTTTGAAACAGAGTATATAGATGACAAAAAGAAATACGTTTACAATAAAAAATTATCATTTCATTACCAACTACTGTGAAGTACTTTACAGTACCTACGTTTAGGTTTAGGTACTACCTATATATTTCGTGTAAAAGGAACGTAAACAATGTTGTAGCTATTCATATGTTGTGCATCATGTCATCACCGAATTGATGGTACACTTTTTATATAGACTGTCTTATAAAAATTTTAATTCCAACGGAGTTAATTAATAGTTGGAGAAAATCAAATTTTGAGGCAATTGATATGAGTTGAATTTATTTAAAAAAAATAATTGCCTACCTTTTTTTGCTGTAATTTCGTGTGAGTTAAATTTATTTTACAAAACTAACTGACTACCTTTACTTGTTGTAATTTAGGTAGTTGAATTTGTTTTAAAATCTACTTGCTATCTACAATTATTTGCTGTAATTTCTGAAGTTAAATTTATTTCAAAAACTTATTTAATTTGTCAGAAATGCACTAACCCAACCAGGATAAAACGAAGATAATGCGCAAACCAATTTGTTTAGGGTTTTTAATATACTTATGTATCTGAAATTTTAAATAAAAATTACTTCTTAGTTAGAGGAGTAACTAGCTAGCTAGTTGTAGGAAATATCGTATTGGAAGGTCATGTTCATTTCATTATTTTCACCTTTTATTTTACATATCTGTAATTTTTTTTTAATTTTAAAGAATATGCAATGAACATTCTAATCGCTTTTTATGACAGAGCCGTGACTTATTAACAGTCACATACAATAAATTTTAGTATTAAATAAGAAGTCACTTCTTCCATGTGCATTAATAGAATTTATTTAATATGAAGTTTTGATTTTTGTTTTCCTTAAGACTGTTAAAAAAGGACTTAGGTATATATAATTATTTTGTGGTATCAAATTTTAGAATCAATAGTATTATAGTTAACCAGTTTTATAACACTTTGAAAAATATTTTTTTTTGTATTTAAGTATCTTTACAACACTTTCTGATTCATTCTGAAATAGTTAGTCAGACATTAAGTCTAATTAGGTATATGATGTGATTCTATGACCATTTAATCGTTTACATTCACTTGGTTTTTAATTTAGTATTTACTAGAAGACTATTATAATAAATCTGGTTATTTTTATATTTTTGCCTTCTTAAAATAAACTATAGTTAGTTTTATTTTAAGGAAATTTTTAATTTGAATTAATTATTAATTTGATTAAGGATACATTGTACAAAAAATGAATTTAATTTGTATGTATTCAAAATTTGTTATTAGCTTTGTTATTCTGTTGAAATAAAGACTATTTTTATTATTATTTATTTATTTATTATTAAAAATAGTAAATAACCATATCTATGGTTTTTATATTGATCCCGTTAACAGTTACTCTCTAAAAAGCAAAACATTAATAGTTGAATATAGTTAGAAGTACATTTATAATATTTTTGTATATGAAGGTTCCTAATTATTAAATATTTATTTATCAAAAACAAAAAACAGCCGACTTAATAGCTACAAAATACTTGAAATAAATCGGTGTAACCCTTCTATTTCCCTCAAAAAAAATTACACATTTTATTTTCGTGTCATAAAATGACCAAGTCTTATTACTCAATTCATTTCATAACATTTATGAACAAAAATAGTGAAAATACAGTTGAAGATATAAAAATTATTAATTATTATGCAATACGTTGTTCATAATAGGTGGTAGTGCGTATTGTGGTATTTCTATGTTTTCCACCGCACAGTGGTGTTCCATACAATACAGAAAACTGTACTGTTTTTTTTACATAAATCTTACCGTTTTTGCGCCCACTATCGTAAATTATATTAATACTAATTCCTCCGCTTAAATATGATGAGGAATGTTTGCAGAAGATTCCAACCTGGGAGGGAAACTGCGACGAGAAATGCGTGTTCCTTTTCTGTGAAATTTTGTAGATCTAAACGACGTTTGCATTTTGTATCAATTTGGATGATTTTCGGTCTATAACTAATATGAATGCATTTACACGCTGGGTGGCGCAGTAAGTAGAGCGCTTGCCTTTCAACCGAAAGGTCCCAGGTTCGATTCCCGATAAAGTAAAAAAAATGCTTTATGGGTTTTTCGACCTGGTCCAGTACCTTTTGTCATTGGGATAAAATAAATGACAAAAAAATAATTGAGAGTATAATCTGGTAACCAGTTAAATAAAATAAAGCTTAGTTTCTGACAATAGTAGTAGTTTTCCACATTTAATGAGTTGATAAGCCAGTAATTTGTTAAATAAATACTCGAAGTATTTGAAGATATTGTAGTGTAAACTTGCAGTACCGTACTTAATTAAGCACGAAAATGTGATTCTACCTAAGTTACTGTCAAGAAGATAAAAAAAAAAAAATAAAAAAAAAATAAAATTAAAAGCAGAGTTATCAATTAGATTCGAAAATAACCTCAGTGACCAACGTTTGGTCTTACGCTCATTTGATCTAGCATATTTACGGGCCTTTTGGTCATCAAATCAAATTTTTCAAAATCTTTAAAATTCCATATTTTCATAAATTTTTTCTATCCCAATGCAAAGTCGATTTAGCAAAGAAATTTAATAGGTCATATTATCTGAATAATCAATCAAGAGGTGCCGAGTTAAATTCCTATAGTTACGACATAACTAGCTGATGTAAAAAGTTTTTTTTTCAATAAGTTACTATTCTTTGAAATCAATTTGAAATGCATTTTTGTTGCAAATTTTCCGAGTTTACTTGACAGAAACAATTACCGTGAAAATAATTAAATTATCACATTTTTTCCAGGAGCTTATCACATAGCACCAAAGTCACATAGCACCAAATCATGAATTGGTTTGGTGCTATGTGACTTTCTATGTCATCTGTGGCAAACATTAGTAATATTTCAAGAAAATGCTTCAATTACATTACTCTTCATGGCAAGAATGGCAATGAACCTACTCTCATGAACTTTAACAACTTGTACTATTAACACCTTCAAAAAGTAGTTGACTACTTGATAGTAAAAATCAAAATAATTACTTAACAATTGCAAATGTAATAATAAAAAATAATAATAAAAATTACATATGGATGGACATAAGGGTGACACGAAGGACATAATATATGTATACACATACCATTACTATCTATATAGACCACATATGGAACATATTCAAATTATCCAGTAAAAAACTAGGTTAAATTCATGAACTATGCAGAAAGGTGTATATAAAGCCGTTTTTAAACGAAAATTTTTCTCACTTAAAACTATTTTGGGTCATCAAATTACACGAAGATAAGGACTAAAATATATAATTCAAAATTAATACTTTCACAACCAGTATCTCTCTTTAAGATAGGTCAAATTGAGTAAATCTTTTTGTATTTTTCAGTTTTATTTCATAAAGTAAGAATTTTTTATGTATTTAAACAAATTATGATATTTGTATTCAATTTTAATTGTTAATTGTAACTACTTATAAAATGTAGTGATGAGAATAAAGAACACTGAATAATAAAAAATAAATATTAAAAAAATACTGTTATCGAAATCGGCTTGTTAAAATACTATAAGTTGTCATTTAAAACACAAAATGTGAAAAATATGTACGAGCAATAGTTAATGCTTAGAGAAATAAATAATATCGACAACTAGACTGATTCATAAGGATAATTATTATCACTTGATACTTGGGTAAAGTATAAGTTAAGCAAATTATTAGTATTTGGATTAATTTTGTCCGGTGGGGTAACATAAATATACATGACATGTATATATACTTAATGTATGTTATAAGTATAAGACAATAAAATTAAAACTTGTTGGAGCCCTACTAAGCATATTTGGTATTGCTTAGTAATTTAAAATGTGAAAATTTAATTTTGTTAAAAATCCCTACAAATACGACTTATTCTGAAAATGAATTAACATGATTACTTGTTGTTGGTCGTTTTTAAATTTAATAAAAATCAAAATACTCTGGCTTGTTATTGGAAGTAGTTATAGATAGTTATTTCGGGCTATATTTTTCTCACTTCTCTGAAAAAATTCTCGTAGAGTTCAGCAGAAATAACTCATATCTCAATTTTTATCTCTGTATTATTTTGTTTTACATCTCTGCAAAGTCTATCTTATTTATTTCACTTTTTTTTTTGTGATTTCAACCGTTATCGCATTTTGCAAATATCTTATAAAAACTTAGTATTAATCAAATATGTACTATGAGTCATCATAACCCAATTTAAAATGAGATAAATCAATTTGTTAATAATAATAAATAAGTACAGGGTCACTTATAATAAAATAATTTAATAATAATAATAATAATAATAATATTAATAATAATAATAATAATAATAATAAGGATAATAATAATAATAATAAAAATAATAATAATAATAATAATAATAATAATAATAAAAATAATAATAATAATATTATTATTATTATTAACAATAGCACTAACAAACACGGTAATCACAATAAGCCCATTTGCGGCTGCGGTTATATAGGGGGCAGATTCCCTCCCGAAATTACATAATCTAATCTAATTTAATCTATTCTATTCATCTATTAATTACAATTCAAAGTAGTTAGTTATATAATTAGTATTTTTAGTACAAGCTACCAGGGCTATGAGCTTTGTATGTTGTCTTAAATTAAAGTACATTGTTACTATATGATAAGTTGTATGGTATTTAAATTAAGGTCTTATCTTACAGTTTTCTAAATTAATAATAATTATAATTTACAGGGCATACAAATTATTTTTAAATATATTTTATTTGTGTATTAAATTAAATAATACTTAAATCAAATCTAATAATAATAATTTAAAAATAATTAATGCATATTTAAATAATACCATAGTATTAATAATTACTTTAAATCTACTTCCAAAATGTTGTGCTATATATAAACGATTAAATAAAAATATATATTTATAATTATTAATATTTAAATAACTTAACAACTTCTAGTATCACACTATTATTTATACTTATTATATATACTCGTATATCAACATATCTCTAAAATTTATGATTATTTTTTTTTTTTTTAAGATGTAGTTACGACGTATCTGATAGATATATTAATTATTATTATTTATTTTTGATTTTAATATGACATTTATGGATATTTAAATTCACCATTTCAAAATAAATAAATTATCAGATATATTATATTATAATTTATATATATTTATATTATAATATAACTATATATAACAAAAAAATGTTGCTATTTATTAATGTGTTAAGAAAAATACCAGTAAAATAACAAAAAAATAAAAATAATAAGAAGAAAAGTAAATAAAAACAAACAAACAAATGATCGTGGAATTTTAATTTAATTCCTTATTTTGAATTCACTTAATTTTAACGTTTAAAACACAAAAAAAAAAAAATAGAAATCGTGATTTTTAGTTAGAATTTAAAAAAAAAAAGTTACATTAGAAATTAATCAAAAAATAAAAAACGAAAGAAACGTGCTTTAAATTTCTTAATTTAGAAAACAAAAATAAAAATAGTTAAATATTAAATTTTTAAATTTAATTAATAATCTAGACTGTTAATTTAAGCATATAAATTTTGTTTTGCTGATAAAATGTGAATATTTACCGTTAGTAAGGAATTTTGAAAACTTCGTTTTAAGTGATATAAGTAGTTTAACATAAATTAGAATTTGATTTCTTGGAATATTATGTATAAATATATCTATATACTTAATTTTAAACGTTCAAGTATTTAATTTTTCTTTATATATTTTTTTAAATTTTTATTATTATTTTTATTATTATTTTTATTATTATTTATTTAGTATGCCTTAATTTCATTATTAAATTTTTCTTATTTTTAATTTATATTATCAAGGGTTTATATAAGTACTAATGTATTTACGCCTACATGGCTCATAATTCACTTAGACTGAAATTTTCTATTTATAATATAATATTTTAAAGGGAAAATGGCAATCAAAACCTTTTTAATCACTTTACTTATTTGTATCTTAAGACTTAAAAATCAACTTAAAAAAAACTTTTTACTGAACAGTTCATCTGCAATCACTCTTATTAGCGGTTTTTGTGAATTTTTCTTTTTTTTTTAAATGTTTTATTTATTGTCCAATAACATTTTACGTAATTGATAATAATGATAAGAATTTAAATAGCTCTCTAGAAAGGCAGGTGACATATTTTCCATGTGTTTGAAAACAGTATTAATATTATTGCTATGTTATGCAATATGTAGGTGGAAAAGGTTAATTTTAAATATTATGCATTTTGTCTCCTTTGCAACAGATTTAAGTATGTTTCCGCAACAGTACTCTTTCATGTACGGATTTAATGTTTATGTGTTACTATTACATGCCTGTTCTTCATTTGTCTGTGCTTCATTTGCCTGTATGTCACTTGCCTGTATTTATGTACAATTTATTTGTTGACCACAAAGTCCCAAATACACAATACCAAATAAAAAAACCACAATATACTTACCAAAATCTCAAAATTAAAAATTTCAAAATCCGACTTTAATTCATTTACTTAGTGTAGTTAGTGTTTTCGAATTCAATCATTTGGTTTGTAACCCAGCAGCGGCTACATATAAAAATGATTTACGTAAATATTCTGGGAAAAGGACATGTAATTTTTTGTATCCAACAGCGGAAATATTCTGGAAAATGCGGAAATATTCTGGAAATATTCTGGAGATATGCTTTTGTTGTATCCAACAGCTTCTAAGTAAGTTTAAAAATAATTTAGGTAAATATTATAGAAAAATGCGTAGTATTTTGATTTTAAATCCAACTCTTAAATATTTCTTAATTCAGAGTTCGTCATGTAGTTATATATACAATCATCACATATATGTATATATATATACGCACATTTTATACATATATATATATATATATATTTATATATATAGGTAGATTATATATATATGTGTATATATAATATTTATCATATCCAGGACCCAGCATTTGCAGTCAAATGAAAGCCAGTAAAATAAAAATTATTCAAATGACATTCAGGCATATGACACGCTCTCAACCTTTTTTTTTAAACATTCAGCACCAAGCTAAACAATTAGCAATCTTTTTGTTGAAACAACGGTAAAAATCATAAAAGTCCAAGTACATTATATGAGTGAAATAAAATTTGTTACAATGCAAATATGTAGTTCCAAAATGCTTATATATATCGCTTTGACTACTAAAAACGAAACAGAATATAAGCATTTTAGAATTAATTACGTTATATACAGCACGTTATGGATCGTACTACATTTTTTTTTTTTTTTTTTTTTACATGCCACCCAAACACTAGGAAAGTAGTTAAAACTGTAATACTGTATTCTTGTTGTTACTATATTTAAAAAACTGTGGTCTTACTGTATTTTTAATACTGCACATTAAAAATATATTCACTATAAAGTATAGTTAGTTAGTAAAAGTAAAAATTCGTAAACTACATAATTATTTTTGTATTAACGATAGTAAGTATATCGTAATTGTATAGTAAAATTTATTTCAACCAATCTGAACAAATTACAATAATTTAGAAATTTTTCAAAATAAAAATAACACTTAATACCAGGAAGTCCATTGTGATATCACAGAATTTCGATTTTTCTTACTTCTATCGTACTTAATTGTTTAAAACGATTATACAGAATTGGTTAAAATCAATTTAAACTTCTTACAAAGTAATGAATTCATTTAATTTTGGTATCTGAACACAAAATACCTAATTATTCATTAATTGTTTGACTGAAAATTATCATTAGTGCTTTGGGGTTAAAAAAATATTAATAACTTACTGTTAGAGAAAATTGCAAATTATATGGTGGTAATTTCTAAAAATTCTAAACTCAACTTCACTAATGTAGCAAAAATAAATTAATTTTATTAAAAAAAAAAAAAAAAAAAAATTAGATAGATTGGGTAAATTTTTCGCTCTTATTTAAGTAACTAATCATTTTTTTCTTATTATTTTCTAGTTTTTGCTGTTTTTTATCAATTTTTCAATTTATGAATTTTATATTTTTTTTTTTTTAGTTTTTTGTCTGTTTTGAAATTTAAGCAAAAAAATTATGGTTTCTTTTTTTTTTTAATTTTTTTGTACACGAATAAAGGTGAATGATTCATTATTTTATATTCCATAGGTGTTTTGTAATTTATTATTTTATTTTTTTTTACTTTTTAGTACATATTATATTTTATAGTTATGTATAATATTTTTAAGAATTTTATTCGTATATGTTACAATCTCTAACAGAAAATAGTTTAGAAAATAAATTTAATTTTAATAGGTTTTTTCGATTTAACTAATTAATTATTATTACTCACATGATTATGTGTGTATTTGTAATTATAGTTATTTGGCTTGAACCCCCTTGTCTCTATTTCTTATCTTAAAACTTCTGTCCATTTGTTTAATAAATTAATGAAACGAGAAGTATCTGTACAATGGTATATATATATGTATATACAATTTTTATTTTATATTTATTTTATATACCTACTTATATATATATATAAAGACAATCTGGGGCATTATAAATACATTAGATATATCTAAATAACTATGTGGAAGTGCTAAACAAATTATTTAAATGTTTCAAATTCTATTTATTTATTTATTCCAGTTCTCAGAATTAGCTATTCCGTTCATATAATAATTATATATATATATATATATATATAAATAAAGCTCAAACGAAAATGTTACTAAGTAAAATAGTTAATAACTACTCCATGATATATTCGTAATGTTTTTAAAACGTCTTCACTAGTAAATGTCTAAGGACAATATTCTGACCAAACACAATAAGCAATAAGGACAAGGCGAAAAATCAATCGATATCGAAACAAATCAATATATGAAAAAACAATAAGAACACCTGGCAGAGGACCATTAAAAAAGAGCTAGAAAGATGAACACAACATGAAAACAAGCAAAAACAGCAGTCACTAATCGAATACGATGGAAGTGTCAGTCCTATGCTACCAAGAGAAGAAAGAAAAACAAAAGGTTATAATAATGAATAGCAATAAATGTTTTTTTTATCTCGTCTCTAATAATGTCGTCTCATTTATATTCCTAGAATTATATTTATTTATGATATGTATACTAGTTAGGAATTTATTTTGAATTGGTTTGAAAGGTTACATTTTCTAACCGCTTTTCAACTGATTTAAGATTTAAATTAGCTTTTCTAAGCTCTGCTGAGATTTGTTAACTCTTTTCTTTAATATTGCTTGTTTATTTAGTGAGCTTGACTTAAATTTAAATTATATTATTTATGTATAAATGATGAAACAGTATTAAAATAAAGGATTAATATTATCTGTAGGTGTTAAAAAATCAAATTAAGGTTTTAAAACAATTGAAAAGATACTTCTAGTACATGGCATATACATCCCTGCTATGTGATACTGTATATACACGTACACATATTCATACAATACTGTGAATGCAAATATATATATATGCACAGTATCTGATGATATAAAGAGCAAATTAATCAATCAAAAACAATTTGCGAAAGTATTAAAGGGCTTATTCCAATATTTTGGTCATAACAAAAAAAAAAAATAAAAATAAGGGTTGACGGCTAAGAGAGTACATATTTTTTTCTCCTGATGATAACAATTTTACTTTTCAAAACATATTATGAGCTTACTAAATAATAATAACTATATAGTTCGTTACGGAACATATTAGATTGTAGTTAAAATTCTAATATTGCATTTTCGATCTCACCCATAACTAACTACTTATTTTCATTATAAATGGTTACTATAATATGTAACGGAACATTGCGGTTGATTTACTTTACTATGTAGCGGTTGTTATTTACTTTGAAATCGGAGTTGGCTTATTTTCATTGATATTAACTATAATGAAAATATTTTGTTGTTTACAGAAATAATTTTACATATAGCCAGCATGATAACAACATACAGTATATGATAAAGTAAACTATTTTGTAAATAGATTGAATATATAATTCCGGCTATTATGCAGGAGATTTGTTATAGTATTTTTTAGTTTTTGATTATTATTTAATTTTTTCTATAAATTATTGGCAATTATTTAATTATTAAATCAAAAAATGGTTGAGGGAAATAAGACGTGGCATATTATTTGTATTAGAATCTAACATTAGCATACAAGTAGTATAATAGATCGACATGATAATATTTACTGCTATCGTATAACTAGTATAAGTAAAATATGGAGTAACAACTAGTTACCAACTCAAATGTCTTAGCTTTGAACCAAATTTGACATTTATTTGGACAAAAATTATACAATGGACTGGAATACATCACATTGGACTAAAATTATTCTAATTAATTATTAATAATTAAGATAATAATTGGACATGTTTTTTTTTTTGAAGAATCGAGAATTTTTGTCGAAAAAAATTATTTTCGAAATACAGTGATTTGATCACAAGCACATACAGTGAGTTGGTTACATGTACTTCAGGAGATTGTTACTTTGAAAAAGGATACAAAAAAAAAACATTTTTTTTAGTAAATGCTTATATCATCTAAACTATTCGATAGACACATTAAGTAAGTATGTATGTATGAGTTTTAGCAAAAAGACAGACCTTTCCAACGGTATATATATAAATGTTGGAAAGGTTTAATGGTTTTGAGATATTTGGTGTTAAAAAAAAAAATAATAAATATTGTTTTTTTTTTCAAAAATATTCAACTTTGAATTACAATATATCTCCATAACGGCAGCACCAATCATCATCAAATAAATGATAATATATGCTTCAGACCGGAGTTTCATTTAAGACTTCGTGGAAGTAAGACGTGAAATTTTAGTGAAGCTTTTGGGTAAAAATCAACGTATTTTGTTGAATACTAAAAATGATAAAAATAAAAAAAAAAAAAAAGTTATGAGTGAAAATATTATTCAAGGGACAGAACAAACTATTGATAATTTTAATAAAATAATAAATAAGTGTAACGATCTAGCACGTGTTAAAATAAAAAATAATAAAAAAAAAAAAAAAACAAAAACAATGACAAATAAAACAAAAAAAACATTGGAGCAATCCAACGAAGATTTAAAAAAAGAAATTTTGGAATTAAAATCTATAATACAAAATTTAAAACAAAATAAAATAGAAAAAACAACAAAAAATAATAATGACAATGAAGGTTCTTATAACCAAAATAGGTACGAGGTACTCGGTACACTCGAAGAAATGGAAGAAGAATCACCGAATACAGATAATAACGAAGAATTTAAAAAATTAATAGAAACGGCAAAAACAAAAAATTTAAAGAAAAAAGAAGAACAAAAATCCAGAGCCAATATAATATTATCAACAGATAATAAACAAATTAGAGAACCAATAGAAGTGACAAATACAACAGAAAATGAAAATCAAAACAATAACAACACAAGTAACAAGAGTAAAGAAAAAATACCTCCGATTATTATTTACAACCAAGAGATGCCAGAATTAAAAAATATTCTGAAAAATAAACAAATAAAAGATTTTTCTGTGAAAAAAATTAATGATGAAAAACATTTAATTTTTTTAAACAATATCATAGACTATAATAAAACAAAAGAACTGTTAAAAAAAATCAACGCAAATTATTTCACATATACGCCAAAGGCACAAAAAAATAAAACATTAATATTGAAAGGACTAAATTCAGAAGATGAACCAGAATATATCAAGGAAGAATTACGATCATTAAACTTAGAGAAGGTAAATATAGTGAAAGTAACAAGATTAATAATCAAACGCTCAATAAGAGAAAACAAAAACCTGCCAATATTTATTGTACAAATATCACCGGAAAGTGATATATCAATAATACAAAAGATTAAAAGAATAAACTACCAAATAGTAAGGTGGGAAAAAATTACAAAAAACGAAATACCACAATGCAAAAGATGTCAAAGGTTAGGCCATGCGGCAAGTAATTGTAACATGGACTACCGATGCGTCAAATGTAATAAACAACACGAAATAGGAATGTGCACAATGCCAAAAGAATCAGCCTATGCTGAACTATACTGCGCATTATGCAACAGCAACGGTCATCCAGCATCGTATAGAGGGTGCCCTGAATATATGAAAAAAATTAAAAACACAGAATTAAGAAAGGCAGCAATTAATAAAAGAAATGAAGCCAAAATGAAAATGATAAATAACTATGTACAACCACAGTTGTCGTATGCAAATGCAACCAGAAATTTTAATGGCAACACTATTAGCAATAATAATAATTATAATAATAATAACAAGAACGACAATTATAATAACAATAATAATAAAACTAATAATAATACACTAACAAATTTAATACAAAATAATGAGAATACAAATATTTTACTCGATTTAAAAAAAACTTTACAAATAATAGAAAACAAAATAAATGAACATACAAAAAAAATAGACTACCTATATGAGACAATGCCATTCAACTCATACTATGAATAATAATAATATAAATTATAAAAAAAAATTAAAAATTATCTCTATTAACGTTAACTCTATAATATCAATGTATAAAAGAGCGTACCTAGTACATTTTCTAGAAAAATATAATCCAGATATAGTACTATTGTCAGAAACCAAATTAAATTCTAAGCACAAGCTCAATTTTAAAGATTACAATTTTATAAGAACTGACAGACCGGGAGCTACACAAGGAGGTGGTACAGGTATTCTTATTAAAAAAATATTTAGGTATTGTTTAGATACTCAAAATTTTATTTATGATAAATTTAAATGTCTCGAGATAAGCACAATAGAATTAAAATTAGAGCAAAACAAAAAACTAAAATTAGTAGCATTATATGCAGGGCATAATCATAATGATAGGTTTGAAATTGAATTAAATAAAATTTTTGAGGTTTTAAAATTATACCAGGAAGATACGTTTTATGTAATCGCAGGAGATTTCAATGCTAAGCACACGAACTGGTCAAATAACACAAACAATACAAGAGGGAACATATTTAAAAATTGGTTAGAAAAAAACGATATATTACATAAATCAAAATTATATGGAACCGTAGAGCCAACATATCCGAGAACAAATTCTTATTTAGACTTAGCAATTATTGATTTTAGATTGAACCTAAGTAACAATAGCAATAATAAACTGAGAACGATTCCATATGATAGTGATCATAATGCATTAGAAATAGAATTAATATTGGATACTAATAGGCTAACATTAACAGAAGAAAGTAACAAAAATAAATTAAATTATAAAATAACAAATTGGAAAAAATTTCAAAAAATCTTAGATGAAAAAATGAGTAGCATTTCAACTAATGAAAACCCTTTTATCCCTAATTATAGAAATTTAGAAAATATCGAAATAGAAAATAAGTTAAAAGAGTTAGAAAAAATTATAAATAATGCAGTAGAGTCATGTAGCCCCAAATTTAAGGAACACACTATAGAAAAATTTTTAAATTATAAAATTAGGAAACTTCAAAATTATAAAAGTACAGTATTAACGGCCTTAAAAATGGCACATAGAAACAATCAACACTCATGTAATAGAACAATTAGATTAAAATCATTATTAAGAAATATTAATACACTCATTAAACAAAATTTATACATTCAAAAGAACAAATACTGGGAGAACATTTTAAAAAAAATTCATCCCTCTAATAACAAAAATATGTTCCCTATTATTAATAAATTATTTAGGAAAAAAACAAATAAAAATATCGACAAGCTCAGGATAGAAGAAAATCAAAAATACTTGATTGAGAGCATGGGTATTAATATCAGACAATTAGAAAAGGATGAACAGGGTAGATATATTATAAGAAATCAAACAGATATTTTAGATATTATAGGAAATTATATTGAACAATCACATAACCAAGTACATACAAATTCGTTATTTCAAAATGATATTAGAATACAACAAACAATCATAGAATTTAACAGGCAAATAAAAATAGAAAAGGATGCAAATATAAAAATAATTTATTTTAGTGAGACATGCAAAGCAAATAACTTAACAACAGCTCAAACATGTAATAATTATTTCGTTAAAATAACAGATTTAAAAGAAATATTTAAGACATTAAGCAACAAATGTTCCGCAGGCATTGATAAAATTCCAAATATAGTGTTAAAACATCTTCCAAATAGCATAATAGAAAACTATTGTATAATTTTCAATAATATACTTAATAATTGTTACTTTCCAAAGATGTGGAGAATAGCAAAAATAGTACCAATCCCAAAACCAGGAAAAGATCATAATGATCCAAAAAATTTTAGACCAATAAATTTATTACCAAACATAAGTAAAGTATTAGAAATTATAATAGCCAAAAACATTACAAAATTTATTAAAGAAAAAAGAATTATGCCAGAAAACCAGTTCGGATTTAGAAAAAAACATTCAGCAGTACATGCAATAAATAAATTAACGTCTGATATATGCTGGGCAATTAATAAAAAGGAATGTGTGGGAGCATGCCTTATAGACTTAAAAGAAGCTTTCAATTCGGTATGGATTGATGGAATAATTTTCAAACTTTTAAAATATAATTTTCCAACTCAGATAATAAAAATGATAAAAAATATGCTAGAAGATAAAAAATTTATCACAGTAGATGGACAAACATGTTCTAAGAAAATATTTAAAATAACAAATGGTTTACAGCAAGGGACTGTAAACGCACCTTTGCTCTTTAATTTATATATTGCTGAGCTATTAAATAAACTAAATCAAAACCAGTCTCTGACAAGGAGCTTGGCCTTTGCGGATGATCTTATTATTTATAATGTAAATAGATATGTATCAAAAATGCAAGCACAGCTGCACGAAAATTATAATGAAACACAAAGCTATATTGATACTTGGAAACTAAGAATCAATTATAGCAAGTGTGAAGTTATATTATTCAGAACAAGTCTAGATAAAGCTAACTCTGATGTTAGAAAAAACTGGCGAAAGTTCCACATAAAAACTAGAGACAACACAAAAATTACGAACCAAAAGTCTGTCAGATATTTGGGCGTAAACTTAACCTACAATTTAAATTATAAGAAACATATTTCCAATCAATTAGAAAAAGCGAGGAAAGCTTTTATGGCTTCCAGGAAGCTCTTCTATGAGAAAGGAATAAATAACAGAGTCAAAATCATAGGGTACCAAGCAATGATAAGACCTATTCTTACATATGCTTGCCCAATATGGTATAATATAAGTCCATCATGTATGGAGTTATTGAGAAAGTTTGAAAGAAAGTGTATAAGGCATTGCACAGGTAAATTTAGAAAACCGGAATCAGACTACAAACACTATATATCGAACAAAACGCTCTATGAGACTAGCAAAATCAATAAAATAGATCAATTTATAATTAACTTAACGAGAAAGCATTTTTCTAGGGTAGAATTTGTGACAGAAAATAGTCTGATTGCTCACTCAATACATCCAGATGATGGGTACATTGAGATGACAATGAGAACCGGTTATATACCTCCAGAAGGATGGATTTACCTGGATAAAAATAAATATATTCAAAATGATGATAAAGTGCCCATAATATACCATATATTTAGGAGAGCTACAAATAAAAAAATAGAATACCAACCAAATTTTAAAACCGAAGATAATAGAGAAATGTTAAGGTACGATATGTATATAACAAATAAAGACTTATTAAGCACCGATAAGTATTGGTGGCTTGAACAGAATAATGAATAAACTCATAAAAACATAGTATAGTTAGGGTAAATATAAGTTAGATTAGGATAGTTGTAAGTTAGTTATAATTAGGTGATAGTCTAGAATAAGTAGTATAGGGTAAATATAAGTTAGATTAGGATAGTTGTAAGTTAGTTATAATTAGGTGATAGTCTAGAATAAGTAGTATAGAGTTTTATAAAAACAAAATACAAATTAAAAATTGGTTTTTATTAGAAAAAAAGTTTTTCCAGTTAAATTATACAAAGAAAGAATGCACTTACGCATTAATAAAATAATAATAAATAGCTAACAGCTGATCAAGTAAATTAATAAATTTAAGAAATACTAAATCTTAGAGTACCTTCCTCAAAAGGTCATTAAGTTTGGAAATAAGAAATAAAAAAATTTGGTTTAAGTGTTTTTTGTACAGATATAAGAAAAAAAAAAAAAGAAATGGATTAAAAAAAATAAAACACATTAAAAAAAAAAAAAAAAAAAAAAAAAAAAATATGCTTCAGACCGTTATCTTACTAGATAAAAAAACTGAATATACTTATATAAACAGATATAAACGCTTTATATACAAAAAAAAATCAAAACAACAAGGATACTTTCAAATGTCCTTTTCGTCCTGAAAGGATAAGATGCGCCATTAAAGATATATAATTTTGGAAAACTAAGAACACCAGGTATCCGTGAGATGTAGACATTAGGTCCTACGCAGATACAACATCCTTTAATTACAGCTCAGTAAGCAACAGCTAGTTCGGTAAAAACATCTTGATAAAATAATCATTATTTTAATTTTTTTTGATATCCTACATTTGTCTAAGCTCTACTGGCAGTTAATTATAAATTGTAAAGGCTTTATTGTATGTTGTATCCATGATTGTTAAATCTAATTTTAGACAATGTGATTCGTATTTTCTCTGCATTCCTGATACTACATTTATATACTAGTACTTCACTGTTTACAATATAACTATTTTGTGATACGTTTGTAATAATTTTATTAGTACACATATTACGCACGTACATAGCCAACTTACTTATAATTAATAAATTTATTGGTATGTAGCAATTATTTTATTATTCAAATGAATCTCTCAAATTACCGTATTATCTGTTGTTGTATCCTAATAACTTTTTTATTGCTTTAATTTGGGCAGTTTGAATTAATTTAATATTTTTATTATACACATTTCCTCGTAACTATATATAGCATAAGTAAAAATGTGACATTAAACATACTTAAGTACAAGGATCGTTTTAGCTTATGTGAAATTATTTTACTTATACTTAAAAGTCTGAATATACCCGCTAATTTCATAGCTTTTATATTTCATTTATTATTAGATCCGAGAACTTGAAATAACTAACCATTACACTCACTCCAAATTACAGTAGGAAATTTTTAAAAGTATATAGTATATCTTTCAGTGTTTACATTTCTTATCAAAATATTTATAGGTCCATCAGTTAGTCAGATTAATTCCAGTTGCTACTGGATAGCTAATTGAGTAATTGTTTGATGATACAACTTGAGTGTTCTATTTGTTGTTGTTGCTTTTTTTAGGTGATCTTTAGTCTAAAGAACTCAGTACTAGAGTCAGTCTGAATGCTATGTCTACTTTTTGTTGTTTTTTTTATGTTTTTGACAATAACTTTGCAATTTTTTTTTCGTGTATTGAGGACAGTAACTGCGATTTTTTTTATAACATAATGTTTCATGTGTCTAATGTTATTCGAGATATTTATTAAATTTTCACCATATTAAATAGTGTAGATCGCATTTTATTTAAATTATTACCAAATTATACTCAAAATATAAAATAAAAATAACAAAAATATAAAAAAAAATATATTTTAAATAGTTAGACTTCTGTTATATATTTCTCTCTTTCTTACATCATACTTATTAAAAAAAAATGAGAATTGTATAATAGTAGGACACTAAAGATTGATATCACAGTTCTGTGTTAAAATATGAAATATTTATTTATACCAAAAAGTAGTTAGTTAGCTACTGCTGGTAAAAGTGTAAAGAGTAAAAACAAAAAAAAAAAAAAACAATGACCCAACGGTTTCCTTTTTTAAAATGAAACTATTGAACAAGGTCTAATATACTACTAACATACACAGTACAGTACACTTACTACCAAGTCACGATTCTTTTTTAAATTAAAATCGCATTTCATAAAATTGGAATAAAAAAATCTAAAAAATAAGCAAAAAGAAAAACGTATTTCTAGGTTTTTATTTTTAGCACCAAAAAAAAAAAAAACAAAAAAATATTTAAAAAAAAAAAAGAGAGTAAAGAATTCATCATTTTAATAACCAGAAATTAAAATTTCTCCGCAATTTTTTCTGTTTTTATTTTTTTTTTTCATACTTGAATTTCTCGTTTATTATTATTTTTATTTTCATGGTTTCCTTTTGAGTTGTTTTCTTCTATATAAGACTATATATAATATTATGTATATTACCTATATATATGTATATTGTATATATGTATATATATATTATGTATTTAGATGTTGATATACAACTCACCTTTAGGTGCTGTTTTTTTGGTTTTCGTGTTTTTTTGTTGGTTCTCATCTTGCTTCAGTTACAAAGGTGTGCTAATTTAATTCATATGTACGTAGTTACTATGTAGCAAACATTAATGATAATAAAAACAATAACAACAACAACAATCATATACGTATATTTGAAGAAAAAATAATAATATTTAATAGCCTAAAAGCTGTGTACATTTTGTATATGTTGTACATTTAGTACTAATTTTGCGGGTGTTGAAATTTATTGTAGAAATAATCATTTTGAGAATTTATATACACATATACATTCAGCAACAATAATGGCAACATTATTTATTTAATTTCTAATTTTTTTTTCTGTTTTAATTTAATTTTCTTTTTGTTTTTAATTTTACTTTAATTTTTCATGAAAATGTATGAATTGAATTTTTTGCGCGCCAAATTAAATACCAACAACGAAATTATAAATTTTTGAATGTTTTTTGGTTTGGTTATTTTGGCATGATAGTAATAATAATAATAAGTATTGATGTGTTGGTATTAATAAAATGAAAAATTAAAAAGGATAACTATAAATTAATTTATTTTACTTAGTTAAGTATATTTTATTAGTTAAATTTACAAATTAGCAAATCAACCGAATTAGTTGAAAGCACTGATACAGATAGTACTTATGTTGCTTTCGTATTGGTATTTGAAAAAGGATAATCTAATAAATGTATACATTAATGATGTATCATACAATCTTTGTAATTGTATTTAACTGTTATTTACTTATATCCGTCAATAACATTAAGCAAAATAAAGGGTTTTGATTAATTGCTATTACGAGACAATTCACTGTAGTTGAAAATTCAAAATTTGTTTTTATACTGTTTTAATATAATATAGTTTGTCCCGTAGTATAATTCTACAAATTCAATACTTCATCTCTCTAACGAAGCTGTATATATACAGTACAACCTCTATCGCTTATGAGTTCTCTCGTGCTTATATTCGATTTGATTTTTGTTGATTAATTCTACAAATTCAATGCTTTTAAAATCTCTAACATAGCTGTTTTTTTTTTTTATGTTCTTGACAGTAACTTGGGTAGAATCTCCTTTTCGTGCTTAATTAAGTACGGTGCTGCAATTTTACATTACAATATTTCGAGTATTTATTTATCAAATTACTGGCTTATCAACTCATTAAATGTGGAAAATTACTACTATTGTCAGGAACTAAGTCTTCTTAAATAGAATAGCTTAGTAGTTGTTATATAATCTCTCTTAATATTGAGTGGACCCATGTTTTATTCGATTTTTTATTAATTTTTATTTCATTTCCATCCTCATAATAGTTTTTAGGGCTTACTGGTATTCTAAAATCTAAATAAATAAATAAAAAAAAGCCAGTTTATAAAAATTTCAATAAAATTCAAACGTCAAATATTTAAAAAAAATTTAAATTAAAAAACATTTTTTCAAATATTTTTATGAAAATTACTAACTATCTTTTGATAGTTATATATAAAAAAAACATTTTTAATTTTTTGTTAGAATATATATATGAAATTTCATTAAAATTATAATTAAAGTGTCTATAACTAAATTATTTTGTAAAATTGATGAAAGTTATTAATAGAAATAAATAAAATAGAGTTACCAGCTGTATGAAAATTAAATTAATATTTTTTGATTTAATGTAAAAAAAAAAGTTGTTAAATATAAATTTATTTATTTGAAATTTATTGATAACAAATTTAATTTTATATAAATTTTATATAGATGAATTAGGACAGGCATAGGATATGATATAACAATTTAATTTAATTGTATTTTAATTAATATATGAAATGTAATACTAAATTGTAAGCTGTTTGAGCAATTATAAATAAATAAATAAATTGTTGAAAAAAGTCGAATATCAAATTATCAAGTAGCTTATCATAATATGTGTATTTCGTATATTTCGTTTAATTGTTTTTTGCCAACATTTCAATTATATAGTCCAATTTTCGTCAGGTTTAATAATTATAAAAATTTAACTCTGTGTCATATATTAATTCTTTGCTTGCTACCCATCACGGTATAACTACTGGCGATACGATATAGCGATACGAAGCCCATTGGTTTGAATTCTGTTTGTGGCATAGATGTTGTAAAAATATTTGAATTTTTAATTTATTTCTTAAAATTAGTTGAAAATACAATAATTTGTTAATCATTAAAGTAAAATGGAAATATATTATGTATATTGAGGGTGTAATTACTGTATAGTTAGCCTAATTAAAGGTAGTTAAAAGCCGATAGCCCTGGCAGCTAGTGCTTGTAAATCACTTTTTTTTTGTTTATTTGAGGCTAAAATAATGGGATAAGCAACTTAACTACCTTCGCAGAATTTTAGCCATTTCTACTATTCTGTATATTTAAAATTGTATTCAATAAAGAAAAATAATAATAATAATAAAGTAGTTAGTTAATGGTTTATTTATTTATTTAATAATTTTTTAATTATTTATATATCAGTTTACCTATATATTAATATGCAGTCAAACTTTCACTACTCTTTTCACTTTCGTAATTTGGTCCTGTTATTTTTTATTGTCATTTATTTTATATGAATCCCAAGTTATACTGCAGTAGCTCATGATTATACCAGATATACAAAAATATCTAATGAAAAACCATTATTGTGTAAAAACATTTAAAATTTAATATATTTTGAAACAATAATAAACCGTAAATAATTCGGCTGATAGAGCTGATTAAGCTAGAACTTAAAAAAATTAATTTATTAGAAAATAAATTTTAATTAAGTATAATAAACTTAAATAAATAAAATAATAAAATTGAAAATTTATATAATTAATGTACGTTCAATATTTTTTTAATATTTTTTGATATTACAAGTAGTGAAGAATAATAGATTTATTTTTGTCATTTAATTTATTTTATTTATTATACTAAATATAAAAAAATATCATTACAATTAACCAAATATAGCAAATATAATAAATGTAATAATTATCCAAAATCTAATTCAAAATTCAAAATATAAATAAAATAAATTGAAAACAGATTTATAATAGACAGTAATGGGGCTACATTTTACCCGGAAAAGCGTTAAATTTTGGATCTACATTTATGTAAATTTATGTATTTGTTGGTACATTTTCATAGATTAACACTAATCAATATTCAAAATTTTAGATTTTAGCATAGAAACAACATCAAACAACATTTTCAAATAAATTAAACATTTTCTTTCAAAGTTTCCCTAGATTACAGTTATCACACTTTTCAATTTGATTGTTGCTCAGTAATCTAAAATCTCTATTGCACCCCCAATTTATCTATGCACACAGAATTAATATTCTTTCTGTTATAACCTCAAATTAAAAATTAATATTCTCACTTTCTTAATTTTTCTAATTAAAATCTCAAGATCACTGCATAACTAAACTTCACATTTAATTATTTTTATTAAATAAGAAAAACTTTCAAAAACAAAACAATAAAATAAAAAAAAAAACTTGGTTATGTATTGGTATGATATAAAACCCACCACATTAATGTAAATATCGTGATTTAATTTTAATTAACTCATATCACTAAATATAATGTATATTAAGTATAAAATCGCGTTTCCACGAAACAAAAAAACACACACACACACATACAGATAAATTTAGTAAATTTTATGTATGTGAATAGAATGAAAAACAATCAAATGTTAAAAAAAAAAAATGAAAAAGAATTTAAAAAAATATATAAGAAAATTGGAAAATATTCAATGTCTTAAAAAAAAAAAAAAACAAAGAAAATAAGAGATTTTTAAGAGAATTAACAAAAAAAAAAAAAAAACAAACAAAAAAGAAAATTTTTATATCCTATTGTTATAATATAATAACAATAATAACAATACAAAATATTGTTGCATTTTATAACACGATATTTTTTTGAGATAGTAAAGTATATAATATTAACATTGAAAGTGAAAAACAAAAGAAAAACAAAAATATATAAATAAATACGTAGATAGTTAAGTATAAAAAAAAAACAATTTCTCTTTATAGACTTTTGTTGAATTAATTTTTTGACATGGTAATTTTCAGTGATCTTCAAGTTTAATGTGCAAAAAAACAAAAAAAAAAAAAATGAATAAAATCACGATTTTATAGAAATTATTTTCATTTTGTAATAATTCTTTTTTATTTCAAATTTAAGAAAAATATACTTATGTATTTATAAATATTAACAGTAACATTATAAAACTATTTACACGTTAAATGGATTTTCAGCATTTTGTGAACCATGTCTGTTGATTTTACTATCATATTTCTGATAATATTAAAACCATAGTGAATTTGTGAATAAAATATTAGTATGTAAATAAGTATGTGATTATAATGTGAATAATTTGTGAGTAATAAGCCGTGTTTCAATATATGATAGATCGACCTTTTTTCAATTGGATTGACTGTTCCTTGTACTCAATTGGGCTCAATTTTAACTAAATTTAACCTTTAAAGTCTATATTTGACGTTAAAGTCATGTGAAATCCCTGAAAGTCTGACAATGTTATCAAAATATTTAAAATAGAATTGAGTTAATGTTATTTTTAAAAGTTTATATTTCAGGTTAAGCTCATATAAAATTTTGAAATTAAAAAAATGTAACTGACTAATTTTTTAATGTTTATGCTTCAGGTTAAATTCATGATAAAATTTAAAGTCTGACAATATCCTTAAAATATTTGAAATAGAACTAAGTCATGTAAAATCGTAAATTCTGGAAATATATTATCAAAATATTTACAATATGTAGGACTGAATTATTTTCATAAGGGTCTATATTTGACGGTAAAGTAGATTTAAAAGTAAACATACAGACGTATATTTGACGTTAAAAGTATATCTGCAAATATAAAAGTTTGTCAATATCTTTAAAACTGAACTGAATTTTGAAATTGAACTGGTTTATTTTATAAAAGTCTATAAATTTTTTTAAGTTTAGGGTTAAGCTCATGTTTTATTGAATTATTTGTACATCTTTGTATCCACGAAATTGAATTCACTCTTCTTTGCGCCTATATCAATACAATTTTCGGTCCTTATTTTTATTCTTTTCTTGCACCTACAATATTACATTTTTCGGTTATTATTTTATTATTTTGCTATCAAATTATTTTACAGTCTATTTTTTGAAATTTATTATAGATGCTGATGCTATCGAAAATATATCAGATATAATGCCTTGATGCACTTACCTAACGTGTCTCTTAATACGACAGTTGTATTTTTGATTTTTATAACTCAAATGAAGTTTTAGAGTTAAACTCATGTAATATTGAATTATTTTTTCTACATTGTATGCACGAAATTCAATTCACTCTTCTTTGCACCTAATATGAATACAATTTTCGGTCATTATTTTTATTCTTTTCCTATCAATCTATTTTACAGTCCATTTTTTGATAAAAGATGCTGATGCTATTGAAAATATAGTAGATACAACGCATTAATGCCGTTATCTGATCAGTGATCATCTCTCTGAATATGTGCTCATTTTTGCATAAATTGGACTTATTTAATTCATACTGAACAATTTTGATATTATCAGTATATACTTGAATCAGTAGCTTTAAAATTATTTAAATAAGTATTCTGAGATATCAAGTCAACTATAGATTACATGCTACAAAATACAAGGTTTTGTTTATCTTGTATCTTGTATTGCAATTGGGTTGGCATGACTTAAAAAATGCACTATAAAATGTTTTAATAAAGCTTAAATAACTATATAGTTCTACCACCGTTTAAAACTTTTATTACCACTTCATTGTAAAATGCATATAAAAAGTTTTGCTACATTCTGGAATACTATTTTGACAATATAAATATACACGTATACATTTTGACATTTAAATTATAATTTTGTGTTTTTGTAATATAAATCGGTAATAATTAAACTTTTTTTTTATATTTCGTTACATAAAAATTAATATTATCAAATCTGCATAGATCAGCACATATTTTAAGCGGAAAAATATATTTCATTATTAAGTATATTTTAACACAATTTGCCAATGAACTTATTTTTCCAACGAAAATGTATACTAATCTATAATTTAATTAATTCTGATAACTTTGTATTTTACATGTATACAAAAAGTAGTGCAAATTTTCTAGTTTCACACTCTATTCTTATTTTACTTCTTCACTACGTATTTTAAACATTTTGGAATAGTGTACAAAGTCAATAGCTTTTGATATGCATTTTTAAAGTAACTGGTCATTGAGGTGATAGTAATTTGTATCCTGCAGCTCTTCAGTTTTCAATTGTGGATAATGAAAATAAATAGATATTATAGATACTAGTTAATAGACATTTATTTGAAATATTTATTAATTTTTCGTTAGTTAAAATAAATTATTTTATTTTGACTATATTAATAAAAATTTAAAAAAAATAATTTTTGAAATCCAAATTCCAATTGAAGAAGTCAAGCACAAAACATAAACTAAACAAGTAGAAATAAATCTGATATCTGTTGAATTATGCTTCAGACAGCCACAAAATACAATGTAACTAGTCAATGTTTTTGGTTACATTTAAATGAATGCATGTGTTCCTGTGATTTAGACGGCTACAAGATACAGAGTTAGAAAATATTTTATTACTTTTGACGGCTGGTATCGTCAATGTCTTTAATTGCATTTAAATACCTGTGTTGATGTGATATATAGATAGATGGCTACAAGATACAGAATTAAAAAATATTTTAATAACTTTGATAGCTGTATCTTGTAGCTGTTTATCCTTATTGCGTTCGGTTACATTTAAATAGACAGAATTTGTTGTTTATAGCTGTCTAATTCTCTATCTGTAGCTATATGTTACAGAGCTATAATTGTATTTAATGCTTTACACTAGTCTTTTATAGTTCCGTATTTGTTCTAGTTTATATTTACTTCTGTATTTCTAAATTTCAATTATTTTTTACCTTTTCGCTTTTTTTATTATCAGTTTTAGTCTCATGGGTTCAACTACCTTGGTTAAATAGATATTATTAACCCAATGTATCAATTATATATATTTATCTAAATATTTAAGTTTTTTTAACCTACCCATTTACTTATCTTAGAAGAGAAAGCTTTGATTTATAGAATGCAAACATTGTACGTTCAAATTCATCATATTGGGTTGCAATAAAAATTATTTACAAATAAAAAACAATAATTTAAAAATTAGCATGCATAACCTGAATTACTGACCAAATAACATACTGAAAATCTGATAACAACAACAACCACAATAAAAACAAACAAATTAAAAATATATTTTGTTACTAATAGTGTTGTATTGTTTAAAAATAAAGATTGTAATGAAATAATTGTACATTGTTCATTGTTAAGCGATATATATATATGGTGTAGGTAGTGTTAAATTGTTTAAAAATATAAAATTGTACAAAAATATATTAATAAAGTTATTAAAGTTGAAGTTAAAGTTGAAGTTTTCATCGAAATATGTGTTACCTTAAGTTTTAATATGTAAGTAACGTTTAGGGAGGAATAATTACTTTAATTTGATTCAATATTTTGAATTAAAATTTTTTTTAATTAATAAATATAGGAAAACTTAAGCTTTGTATATAATATTGAACTAATTTTTTTACTACAAATTGGTCTAGTTCATCCCCACTCAACGATTACGATATAATAAAATCAGTTAAAAAATAATTGAATGATTAGCTCAAAGATTAGTTAAATGAATATTTTCAAATATCATGTCTGAATGAAAAAAAAAATTAATTGAACACCCATCGTGCAATCTGGATATGTATTCAAGATCAAATTTAATTAGTTAATGTGGGTTTTAGCTGGTAAACATTTTCATATGTGTATTTGGTTGGCTCTAAGAATGGAGATGAAATGTTTTCGTTTTATATGATAACTCAGTGCGTATGACAAGAATAGTAAAATATTATTCATTGATATGAAATTATCCCTGGCACTGGGATATTTTCACACTAGTTTAGGATATTATACTTTGATAAAGTATATTTTTAACACAAACACTTTTTTAAATAATTTTTTGTATAAATATATATAAAAATAAAATAATTGTTTTCAACAGATGATTTTGACAGTTTCTGTGTTAACTTTGATACGATATATTCTTTGCTTATGTAAAAATTCAATAAACTATCTCCCTCTTTAGAACCAACAAAATATTATCATACTTAAAATATTTACAAGTTAAAGCCCACCTTTAATCATATAATATAACCCATTGTACCAATGCGGTTACAATATTTGTTAACTATATTTTGTCAGACTTATTTACCTACTTACTTTTGATTCATTAACCCCTGTTGGGACATTGAACCAAACTTTGTCATATATTTAATATTAGGCAAAACCTTTTTTCGGTCATTTTCATTTATAATTGATTCCTTCGTTAAATAAATTCTATTATCTTGCCTGTATTGCAAAAATAATATTTTAATAATGTAGGTACCTCACCCGGGCATTGGTCATTTTGAAACATGCCATTGCTGGTCGATAATATGTGAAAATGACTAATGTGGAGAACCGGTTACTTACATATTATGTATATTCATATATATACACTCTTGTATGATTTCATAATACAGTTAGACATTAGATTTAAGTTAATATATTGTACTATGTAAAATCTTTTTAAATAAAATAGTTTACAACAGAATACTAAGCGAGTCAGTAATATTTTATTGTAATAAGAATATACAAATGGATACATTAAATATAATATCTGTTGTACTATGTTATGTTATCTAGGTAGCTAGTAATGGCTGATGGCAATACCTAGTTAGACCAGTGATGTCCATGTTATCTAATATTTCTTAAAGCTTTTGCAAATATGATTTAGTAAAATATAAGTAGTGGTAAATACATAATTTCTTAATAGCTTTCGAATTTGTCTCTCAACTAACAATGGCGAATCAAAAAATGTTCTATATTTGGTTAATGTCTTAATTTTCATTTCAGTTTGATTTCATTAAAATTATTCAAAATGTATTAATATACCTTATAATGGCAACTTTCAATATAACTATATGTACAACTGTTATCTGTTACATCCGTTCCATTGTTCGAATATTCTAAATTTGAATTAAATCAACAAAAAAATTAAGTAAGGTTAATGAATTTAAATACTTATAAGCGTTGAGTCAGCAGCTAATTTATTTAATTTTAATTTTCAAGTAGGTAGTGTTTTTTACTGATTAGTTATATTTATTTAATTATTACTGAAAATGTTGACTAAGTGATATTATACAGGGTGATTAACATTGATTGAATAACAAAGTGTGCTATATTCAATTTTTTTTTTATTTTCTTTACTTTCTTTATTTTATTTAAAATCTGTGTATTATGCCATACAATAATAAAACATATTTTTGTTGTGTAAAATTTGTCTTGCAGTAGGACATCCAACCCACTGTAATTCACTTTAATTCACTTAAATAAGTTACACTTTAATTAATTGTAGCCTTAATCATCTCCTTTTGAATCTACTAGCTGTGGTGTGCTCTCTAACTTGTATGTTAGTTTCAATACATGTATGTATATTCAACCAATAATATTATTTAGGCACCTAAATATAATAATAATAATATGTTATTTAAAGTTGCTCTAGAGCTCCTTATGTTATTTAAAGTTATTGTAGTTATACATAGGTACTTCTTCTTAACAATGTTAATCTTTTCTAGTTAGTTATTTATTTTTTGTGTTGATATTTTTTTATTTTCATATTTAAGCAAAGTAAGGTTTTACATCTTCTGAAGTAAATGTTGTACCAGCGTAGAAGAATCTACTATATCTTTTATAGTTATATCTGGTCTTTTCAGCTTTCTACAAATATTTTAATGGCGAATTTAATATTTTAAGGACGAAAAGGACATTTTGAAATAGTCTTGGTGTTTTAATGTTTTGTATCTAAACTGTTATATCAGTTGTTCTATTAAATATATATTAGCCTTTTTATAGTAAGATAACAATCTGAAAAATATGTTAACGTTCATTTGATGATAATAGTTGTAGCCCAAAATTTAAAATTAAAAAAAAAAAAGATTTTCGTATCTGTACACAATATATTAAACCAGATAATTGAAGATTTGATCAAAAACCCACTTCAATATTTATATATTGTTGGAAAGATCTGTTATAACTCATAAATAACTACATGTTTTATGTTTAATAGATCAATAATAGTTAATGGTTTATATACAACAACATTATAACAACATCCTTTTTGTCCTTAAAAGATAAAATGGCGTCATTAAAGATATATATTTTTGGAAAGTTGTAAACACCAGGTATACTTGAGATATATTAATTTGATCCAAACGTGGTACAATATTTAATTATCTATGAAATATGTATATTTCTTTGGTCCTTCGCTATCATAATATTTACTTCAGTATAACTTTTTAATGTAAATCAATTTTTTTTTCCCTACTAAATGTAATAACCTTTATTTTTCCCAATTACATAAATTTAGATTAATTTTAACGTAAATGAAAAACAGTAGCTAGTTAGTATTTAATTGTAAAGGCCGGTAGCCCATGCAGCTAGTGCTTGTAAATCACTATTGTGTATAATTTAAATTATATTCACAAAAATTAATAATAATAATATTTAATTGTTATATAAATTATAGGCAATTAATAATTGCTTAATTAACCTTAAACTTTTATATATATATCACTTTAAGTAGTTACCTACTAAAATTCAGTAAAAATTTTTAAAAAATTACTACTTTTTGCGTTGATTGTAACATATCTTACAAAATCTATAAAATATTTTAATTAATAAATATATCCAACATTTAATAAATTTCATACATCTGGTAACTTTAATTTTAAAACAATCACATAAACCAGGGATGGTCAACAAGTCGATCGACGAGCTATTTTTGGTCGATCTGTACAGTAAAAACATAGCATAAAAAAACTTAATTTTTTCTTTTAAGTTCTTAAAAAAAATATGTTTAAACCTAAATTCTATATTTATAGTTTGAAAAGAATTAAAAATTTAACAGAATTTTCGCTAAATTTGAATATCATTAGTTATTAGTATTTATCTATTTCCGTTTCCATAGAAACGAAGTGAAAAAATATATAAATTAATTATTACTGCCATTTAGTTTAAATTTTAATCTAAGTAGGCTTTGTATATTTATGTTTACATGGTAGTTTTGATGAAAAATATAACACATTTGAATTTGTTTGCTATTTCCATTTTCATACAGTTTAAATTTCCACTGATAGCAAGTCGGTCATTAAGTGTTAATTAACAATAAAGTAAATTCTAAAAAAATTTGGAACGGCATTTCATGTCGCTTCATGCTAAATATCAAATAGATTTCCCAATTAATACTGCAATTAGAAAACATAAATTGACATTTTAAGTTCTGTTACTGAACCAATTATTTTATTTTATAACTTTATTTATCGTTTTTTTTTTTTGCATGGTAGATCGGCATTTATTTTATAATGCCAAAGTCGATCGCAAGTTAAAACAAGTTGGCTACCCTTGAATAAACTATTTTACATAATAACTATATCCTTTTTTTCCTAAATATACAGTTAATCTCTGTTGTAAAAGAAAAAAACTTCAAAAAATTTAGAATAAACAACAAAATTTTATATCTACTTACATTTAAAAAAAAAAAAAAAACGAAAAAAAAAATAATAGTTATAAAATGAAATTTAATTTTTAAAAGTTTTTCATTGCAGTTCAACAACAAAAAGGAAAAATTAAAAAAAGATAAAATAAAATCAAAAAGTACATGAGTGCTTATTTTTCTATAAAACAAAAAAAAAAAAATTATCAAGTTAATTACAACGACAAAAAAAAAAAAAAAAAAAAGTAAAATAAATTGTTTTTGAATAAACAAAAACAAAAAAGAATATAAAAAGTGAATAACAAAAAAAAAAAAATAAAATAAAATAAAATTTATAGTGAATATATTTTACATAAGATATCCGATTCCTATTTCATATAAAAGGATTAAATATAAAAAAAAAGTTGATAAAAAAGTATTAAGGATTTAAAAAAAGGATTTTCCAAAATAAATTCAATACAAGGTTAGTACTTACATATACTTATTTATTATATCTAAATAGTTATTATTTTCTATTTTATATATTTCTGAAGGTCTTTTTTTTGTTTTGAAGACGATACCTTAGTTATATTTTTTATTTTGATTTTGTTTTATTTTTATTTTCTTAAAAATTATATTAAGTTCAGTTTTACACTTTGTCTTTGCATCAGTATTGATCGCGTAAGGTTCTATTGAATTTAATTGACCCAAAAATAATAATAATAATACTTAAGTTAATTTGTTATATTACTACAGAGCTTTAGTGCTTGCTAATTGCAATTTTGTATGAAGTAACTATATATAAAATCAATTATATTCCAAAATCAAAGATAGCGGAATGGAAGAAGAGTTATAATAGTAGGACAAAAATAGCGTTCTTTCGAACCTGTAGACAGAAATATTATACTAAGAAAATTACTAAAATATGGAATTAAAAATCTGGAATTAAAATGGTCCGGTTTTTTAGCAAACAGAAAATAAGTAACTAAATATGGGAATTTTAAATCACATAGCGAAAATGTTGAATAGCTAGAAGCTGTAAATATTTAACGAGTTTTACAAAACACAGTATTATAGTATAAAAAAATTGTAATTATAATTGCCTAAAAACCCGCTCTTATAATAATAATAATAATAGAGCTTTACTCATAGGCAATATTGTAACCAATGAGGCCAATGAGGTTTTACTTTGGTGTGATTATTGCTAGTTTGCCGACAAATATTTATATTAATTTCAAATAGAAAACCAATTAATTTAATATTTTAACGACCTTTAACGTAATTACAATATATATACAAATATTATAAAAATAAAAAAATATTTAAAATAAAATATAGAAAAAAAACCATTCAATAAAGCAGAAACATAAAACAATGAATTAAAATTTTTGCGATTTTAAATGATTTTATATAAAATATTCAAAAACTATTAGATTTCTTTGCTCATGTTTGGGTCACATACCATATACAAAACTTCTTTTTTCCAACGATGAGAGTCCAACCAACAACCGTTTTCGTATTATTTTAAGCTTGGGCGTGCGCTTGTAAATTTTTCAATCCTCATCCTCATCATTCTTGACCTAATTTGCTTCTATAGGGTTCTTCTTCTGAATCCTCTTAATACATGCGCAGCTCTTTCTGCGGTTGTAATAATAATAAAAATGATAATTGTACTTTATTAGTTAGAAAAAAAAACTTTGGACATAAGATGCATTTTTACGTGATCTTTTAAACATGTTGTATAATTAAAAATAATTTTTTACACTGCTGTGTAGCTTCATATTTCAATTAATTAATATTGATTGTTAATAACATTAAAAAAACAAAACGTTAAAAATAAAATTGAGTAAATAACTAGTTAGTTAGTTGTTAGAATACCAAGACTCTGCAGAAGCAGCTAGAATAAAATTTTATTCTGTTTTAATAACTTCCTAAATTTATATTAAGTATAAAAATGTAATAAGCAAATATTTATGATGTAATTTATTTACATATTTTAAATTGTAGCAGCGTTTTCCATCGAAGACTGCCTTTGCAACAATTTACAATATCATTTTATTTTTTTTATTTTTCTGATATATTATCATATAAATCACAAGAAATTCTTCATTTTAGTCTTCTCCTCTGACCAGTTATCATTATGGGCTAAATTGTTTGAATGAACAAGTTTGAGTCTATAGCTGGTGCTATATTTACCTACTACACAGGTGATGGATCCAATGTTTAAGTTGCGTTCTATGATTTTATTTGGCACAAGCAAAGAGGCATTTACAAGTGGCATCTTATTTTGGAATCTTTGTATGCTGTTATTCTTAGTTTTCGTTGCGGAATCCCAAAACTGGAATCCATATGTCCAAATAGGTTTAATTATAACTACAAATTAGGACCTCATTTGTTAATTATAACTGTGTGTCCTTTCCCATTATTCAGTACATACTTCTAATTTTGATATCAAGCTGCTACCATTTACTGGCTTTATAATTAGCCTTTTTTGTATGTATACATGTATGCCTAAAAACTTTACATCATTTTTTTTTGTGGGATGATATTATTATTTTAAATGACATGTCCTTTCTTTAAAGTAAAAATTATATGTTTTGACCTGGATTCATTTACTTATTTTGTAGCCATAGTTGAACATTTTTTAAGTTTTCTTACAAATTGAATGATACTATTTTAGCGTCCTGATATCGAAAACATAATAACGGCAAAAGTTTCGATTTTTACCTCTGGTACTGTTTGATTTTTGGCCGTAAACAGCATATGTAGTACACACATATGTCCTAACACATTGCCTTCAGAAACGTCAGATTGTATTTTGTATAGTCCAGTGTGGGTGCATTAGCTTGCTTCACATAAAACATTTTTCAACGTAGTTTTTCAGAATTTCATAGAGATCGCACATACTTAGTTAATTTTGTTTCAATTTGCACATAAGGTCAGAATGCCACACCTTATCGAAAACTTGGCTGATATCAAGAAGAGGAACTGTGAAAAAATATTTTGTTTTCAAAAGATTCATTTATCTAATAGACTATAACTAACTAATAGCGTTTGCTCAAATTTTCTGTAAGAGATGAGATAAGTATGAAGTTCAGGTTGAATTGTTAAACATAATATCGGTCTTTTCATATTTATTTAATGCTTATATATATACAAATGATTATCCTGTTGTTTTGTTTCTGTATTTTATTTACCTTACACCAAAACCTTTGAATAGCTTAATCAAATTTTGTATCTTGTATATTGTATCTTTTGTCTAATTGGCCTCTAAATTACAACATTTTAATAACTAAAAACAGATTTGTGTACCAACATTTTTATTTGAATTCGGTATCTGAGCTTGAGAAAATAAGTTTCAGGATTAACTATTTAACTTACTTTAAAGGTAATTAATACACCTTCAAAATTATTCTCTTACCTACTTCATATCACCTACTTCAATAGTAAAATAATTGCTAAGTATATAAACAATTTAAATTTGTACTAACTACCACTTATGATTGCTCTAAAAATTTACAATTATGAATTCTCATAACTATAATCTTCAGATCTATTCTCAAAATATACTGGTATTTATATATATATATGCATATATGTATTATATATGCATATAATATATATACATTTATGCAAATATTATCTTATCTCTCTTCAAAATTGAATACTAACTAATTGCAACATTATATGAACGGTAATTATGAAAGTTTTATACAAGTGTTATAAATTTTTCTGTTTTTCTTTTTTTTTTTTTTTTTTTTTAATTTTTAATAACAAACCTGTTTGACTACATTTCAAAATTTCATATCTTTATACTTACCTATTAAATATAAATAGAAATATAAAATGCAGGTCATTAGAATAAAGCGGACTTATTTATTTTTTTGTTGCAAAGTAGATACTTATATTCAACTTTAAGGACTCATAAATTGTATGTATATGTACACTTACAACTAAATATAAAATCACAACTAGTTAAATACATTCATCTACACAATAACAAATCGTATTAAGTCCTTTTTTTGAGTTTTTTTTTTTTATTTTTTACACCACTTCAAACTGTTCTTGTGTTATCTTTTTTGTTTTTTAAATAAAAAAAAAACAAATTTTTTTTAATGGAAAAACATAAAGAAAAAGATGAGAAACTATTTTGACAAAAGATAGATCATCTGGCGCACCAAACTGAAATGTTTAAATAGTTAGATACTATTTGTGTACTTTATGTAAATGTATGTATATATATATATATATATTATATATAAAAAACTGTAGGACTACTCAAATTTATATAAAAAGGACAATTTTGTTTTTGTTGAAAGGATATAACAAAACTGATTGAAATGTATTAAGTAATTAAATTTTGATAGATATTCGCTCCTTAAATATTGTATGTAAAGGTTAATTTTTAACTGTAACTGAAGCTATATTTCGATCATTTTTAATTAAGTAAAATTATTTCGAGTTAATTAGTACAATATATTGGGAAATTTTAAAAAACTATATTAACTAGTTATAAATAAATAAAATAAAAATACATAAGTATTAGATCTATAATGTCTTTAAAATTAAAGGACGCGTGTCTCATGCCATTAATATTTATTTTTATTTATTTATTTTTGTCTAGGAAAAAACTTTTCTACAGACATAAGTATCTATGTACTTATTCTAAGACTATAAAATGTGAATAAAACAAACTCCATGATATACATTTTAAAAATATACATAAAAGCAGAAAAGAAAGGAATAAAAAACATATAACTTAAAAAAAAAATAACAATTCACTAACTAAAATTAATATCACTTCTGGGTTTTAAACTTTGATAATTATACATATGAAGTAATGACTAATGAATAATAAGCAATAACTATTTGATTATGTTTGTATAGTAATATTATTTCTTTCACTGAATGCAAGCCGAATAGTTAAATAAAACTGATTTACTTTAATACTTGTATTGTCTTTTTTCTCATAACCCAGGACATAATTTATTTCAGACCATTTTCAATTGCCATTTCCGATTTACATTACTTTCACATATGCATCGCTCCATTTGATCTAACTATGGAAGGTAGTTTCTCCATTATTGTGACAAGCAAAAAATTCTAGATTCATTTTTAGTGGAATGCTTGTTAAAATACTTCCATAATAACTGAACTATAAATTTTTGTATATTTGTATCAAAATATTTTAAAAACTAGAAGAAACACCCGGGTACATACCCGGCCGGCAATAAAATGATTTTTAATAAAATTTGTTATTAATATTACTATTCTATACATTGTTTTCAGGTAATTTAAACATATCAAATGTTTAAATTTATTAAAAATCATTTTATTGTGCCATTTCACAGCAAAATTCCTTCTTTCTGGCTAACCGAATATCTATCAGGGGGTTTTCTAATATGCATATACATATAATCATCAAATCAAATATCTGCTATTCTTTTTTATTAAAATTAACTATTATACAATCTGTAAAATAAATTTGAACTATTTAGAATTTAAATATAGGTTCGATGAACATAATAATATATCACATTATTTCAGTTATCTCTTTTTCGTATTGGTGAATATACTTTGCCTTAAAATGTGTTAATTTGTAATAAAAATATTAATTTAATTCCTATAAATTTCGTATATATATCTGAAAAAAAAAAATACTTATCTTTTATAATTTTTTCTTTTAAACCCCACTAATTATTTGTTTTTTCCTATTAAATTTGCAAAAAACCAAATACGATAATCCAAAAACAATAAAAATAAAAAACTTGACTCAAAAGAGAATTGAAATCACAAAAATTTCTTATATTAACATGACGCTTAAACCAAATGAGCTAAAATAAAAATTTATTTCGATCCACACCGCCTACATCATTGATTGATTGAATAAAGAAAATAACGAAGTCACACGAAAAACCACGAAAAGTGTGCCTTCACTAATCGTGCTCTTTGGTATTATAATATAGATATGCAAACTTCGAAACAAAGAAATAAGTTTACTATTTTTTTTCTAGGTTTAGTTAATTTATTAATTAAAAAATTAATGAAACTGACATAATACTGAAAGTATATTGTACACTAAGTTGAAATATATTCATACACATAACAGTTTTGGTTGAAATTTTAACCAATATGTAACAAAAAATGTATATTTTCATTGTATTGGTCCAAATTAGTTACTTACAATCAAAAATAATTAAATATTTAACTTTTACTATAATTCTTACAACTTAATGAGATTTTAATAGTATATTTAGAATTGCAGTCAATTGTCCCTATAATGGAGATATATTTCCACAATAGGATCACTGCTCATTATCAATATACCTTAAGTGGAAATATCATATTTACCTTAATTAAAGCAATTTGTTACAATTAGCTATTTAATTTTTTTTCCAATTTTTGATAATATTTTATTACAATATATAAAACAATAATTACCAATATTCTTCTATTAAAGTTTTTTTAATTAAAGAATATATTCAAAGTTGACTTATAAAACTAAAATGAATTAAAATAACAGAAAAATAGGTAAAAATAGATATTTTAAGCTTAATTTTGGAATAGTAATATTTGATTTATTTTTTGAATTTCTTAAATTCTGATTAAATGCATTAGTTTTCATTTTTTCAATGGGACGATTTTTTCAAAATTCTGATTATAGTTTTCATTCCATCAATGGGACGACCGACCTTCCACAATACGTACACTTACCTTATTCTAATATTAATTCAAAAATTCTACCATCTGAAATGAAATTAAATTCGAGTGAATAATAATTGAAAATATCAAAATATAACTACCCGTTTACTTCCAATTACTTTGCATTTTGGGCTTGTACATAATTGCATTAATAAGACAATAACATTTTTTGTTTTTTATTTTATTTTTTTATTCAAGAATTCAAATTTAAAATAGAAAATAAAAGACGTATTACTGAAATGAATTTCATCTGTTCCTTTTTTTTTTGACAGCAACACAGGCTGTTTTTTACCTGAATATTACAACAAAAAAGTAAAAAATAAATTAAGGTACCCTTACCTGTTAGAATATCACAAGTATACATATATATATATATATATCAGATAAAGTAAAGTGAATTTATCAGGAATTTTGTAAAATTTTGTTATGATTCATTCCAGGCAGATATTCTCTTCTAAACACCAGACCTCAATCACTTAAAAATAACAGAATGAAAGAGTTTTTATCCCCTTGATATTATCAATGTATTATTGTTGTTGTTGTTGGTATTTGTATTTTGTATTGCTTCTAATTTTGTTGTATTATTTGTCACACAGGTAATTCCCAGGAATCTTTAGTTCATTAAAAATAAGAATTAACACAAATAAAAAAAAACAAAAACAAAAATAACAAAAAATCCTATGAAATGTTAAGGTGGGTCAAGTCAGGTTCAAATTTTATGTTGTTTTTTTTTTATTGTAATTTTTACCAAACTGAAATTAAAGAATTTAGGTAGTTATTATCAAAATGAAAAAATTCTTCTTTCTGTAACAAACTAGTTAAGTTATGTGAGATTGGTTTCTTGTTTAAGTTTTTGTTCGCTCAGTGTTCATTTATTGACCTGATGTACTTAGTTACCTATTTTTTGTTATAAAATTTTTTAGGTAGTTTATATATATATATATATATATATATATATATTTTTTTTAATTTCATTTTCAAATTTAATTATAACCTTCGGCTTTACAATATTATATAAAATGGTAAATAGAGAGCATGGGAGTAAATTCTGGTTTGTATAGATTATTTTTCAAAGATGTGGTGTAGTTTGGAGACCTTAACTTGAAAATATTTTAAATTGTTATAACCAGAACCTAAATTATTATACTGATATTTTGATGAACAACTCAATGAAATTTTAGTTGTATACAGATAATACCAATAAAGGTAAGCCGATAGAATAGAGTTATTCTAGTGTTATGTGAATTCTTTGAAAAAAGTAAAAAAATTCAAAATGTTTTTTTTTTTAGACAGGATCTCACAATTAAGAAAAAAAAATAAATCTGAAAAGTAGCTAATTATGAATAGATAGTTATTTTTTTTTTGTATTTTGAATTTTGATAATTATGTAATGCATGAAATGGCGTTAAAATGTGTAATTTTCGGTAAAGATGAAATGAAATATATATATATATATATTTATATACATCATATATATATATTTATATACATCATATATATATATTTATATACATCATATATATATACATCATATGTATATAAAGATGTGTATATATATCTGTGTACATAGTAGTTATCAAAAAATTAAAATTAAATCTGAGCATTAAGACATTTGGGAAATATTTCTGTATTTAACCATAGGCATACAAAAACAGTCTTTGGTATAAGTTAAATAATAGTAAAATTCCAGATTATTTTCGCTTTAGAAAATTAAAGTTACTTATATATTTAGTTGTTTGTAATATTCGTGGGAAATTGAAAAATTAGTAAAAACTATTTTCACTTTTTTACGGATTTTGTTTTTTTATTTTTAAGGGTGTAGTTAGAATTATTAACTCTAATGTATTGGAAAATGTAGAGTTAATTAAATAACTAATTATTTATAATTTTGTGTTTTAAAAAAAAATTTAATAATTAAGACGGTTCAGTTCCTGTTTTGAACATGTTTAAATTCCTGAGCAAGTGCGTACATTACTATCAAATAGTTATAGCATCTGCTACATAAACTTGAGATTGATAGGGCCGTAAAATGTCATCGGTCGTATTTCACATCGTAATATCCAAAAACTATCCTATATAATGTCTTCCGCTTTTACGATGGGCCATAATTGCTAGATTCTGAAATGAAAGCTGCCAGCCTCTCATATTGAAAACTTATAAATACTTAGAGGACATTGATGAGTCCTATATAATTTTTTGGCTATCTAAATATTTAAGTAATAATTTTATTTTGTCTTTTATTTTTATACCTGTGTTCATTAAGATTATTTTTTTTGGCAATAGTTAAGTATAGACTTTTTTATTCAACAAAAGCAACGAACAGCCCTTTTATTTTTTTCCACCAAAGAAGTAGGCATTAAAGCAAATCCAAATAAAATATTTTTAATCAATTTGATTTTATCAGTGTGGACACCGTAAAAAGGTACTAACCATATTTGACTGGCATTATTCTACATTATTCTACATGTCTGACCAAGCAGGTATATAGAGATTTTAATACATAAGGATCTCCAAATTCTCTTGACCGACGTTGAATAAAACCGAGCGTAGAATATGCTGTTTTTAATATGTATATTAATACTATTTCAACTCCAAGCTTGCTATTGAAAAATACCCCTAAGTTTTTAATTGATGTAAATTTTAAAATGAATTATGGCGTGTAAACGTAATAAAAGCAAATTTGTTTAAAATTGTGCTGAATATTATTGTTGGAACACCAATTATAAAAATGATTCAGATCAACTTGTAACACTAAACTTGTAAATCCACAAAATTTACCATTTTTATAATAAATAAATATCAGTCAGAGTAAAATCTCTTCTTCTTTTATTAGGCTTTAAATGCCAGTTTTTTTTAGTTTATCTTATCCTCTACATCAATTTTTTGATGAAGATATTTATAATATCATGTTTTGAAATGTCTTTCTGGTAGACACTTGATGTTAATGTCATATTCATTGCTACCTTTGCTAGTCGGTCTTCTGCCATTCTGTTCAAAAAATTAATCCATTTAACCAGTCCAGTGACTGATACGTAAATTGCAACTTTGATTTCGTTGCTAAGTTTCTTATCTGATAACGTGTAGCCTACACATACTTAGAGTAGCCTTAGAGTTCATAGTTTACATTTTTTTTTTATAGAAAAGTCGGCGATTGCCTCGATAGCGTATATTAGTTGAATAAATTGCTTGTATATTCGTATTTTATGTTCTATTAACATGTATTTGTTTTTGCATATGACGTCTCGGAGATAAAACAGCTGAAACAGCTGTGACTTTTTCTGTTTGCATTTTTTTTTTCTGTCTCCATGTTACGAAAGCTAGTAATATTTACATGCAGATATCTGAAATTGAGCATTTGTTTGATAATGTGGTTGTTAATGGATATTTTATATTTAAAGTAAACAAATGTATTATCGATATATTTTTAATGGTCTTTTGTATTTATTATAACTCCAATAGTAATCACAAAAAGTTTAAAAATTATATATTTTCAGAAAATATAGGAACTTTTTCAATAAAATACAACTTTAAAATTAAATTTTGAATAATATTTTGATATTATTATAGGAGTTTAAAGCTTCAGGGTCATATGTCCGTAATATGGATATAATAAAAAATGTATGTCTCTAATACCGATACATAGGTGTATCTAATATCGATATACAAATTATAGTAAAAGTGGGTAATCGTGACCTAGTGGGTATTTGTGATCTAGTCAGCCTAAAATTGATTTAAAATGTATTTTCTAAACGAATACTTTTTGAGAATTTATTTCAAAAATTTAATTATTTTATTCTCCTATACTTGTACTAGTACTTTAATATGATAATAGAAAATTTCGTGCCAAAAAAAACCAATTTGTCATTAAGCACCTTACTTTTTCTCGTAATTTCAGTTTTCATCAAGGTTTTGAAGTGAGGAATTGATAAAAATGTTTTTAATTTATAGCAAAAGGTTGGTCTTATTATAAAATTAAATACATGCCTAATAATAAAGTTCTAGAGATTTTTTAATGTAAAATTATCGAAAAATGTGATTATTTTGTAATTAAGCTAAGTAATTAAATAATTAAAAGCGATCCGAATTGTAAGCTATAATTTTTTTCTGTTGAGGTATTTGTGACCTATAGATCACAATTAGAGTTTTGAAGTGAGTTTTTGCATAACCAAATAATTAACTTTTTATTACTTTTTATAAATTTAAATTACTTTATTTGGAAAGTATTAAGTACTTGCTAAATAAAATTCAATTTGTGACCTACAATATGTTTCGATTGAAGCCTCATTTCGTCAAATTACTACAACGGTCACAAATTCAAGCATTATTGGAGCCGAATTACCCGCAAAATGTATCCGAATTAAATGTTTCAAATTGTAGTTGTTTTTTAGAATTGATTTAATTAAATTATATTAAATTTAATTAAAAATAAAGAATCATCGCTCATTTTGTGACCGACACAAAATTCAATAAAATAAGCTGAAAATCATTAAACATTACAGCGGTCATAATTATATTCAAAACGGTCACAAATATGCCACCTATCTTTTTATATAAAACAAAAAAATTTAAGAGTACGAAAAAAATAAGTAGTAGTTAGGTACTAACAAATGGCTTAAAGAAAATGTTCCATCTGTAGCTAGAAGTGATTTATGGGTTGCTTATTACCAAAAAAAAAATGAAGAAAAGAATAAAGCTTTGGATAAAACATAGAACAACAACAAATGAAATAACGACAACAAAAACTCAAAATGGTTTTATTTGAAAAGAAGGGTAGATAATAAACATAACGAAAGTTCTTCAATAGAATCAGAATCCAAGATTAAAGTTAATTCATACGTCATTGTGTAATACGAAGATGAATATTTCACCGGTGATGTTTTAAGTCAAAGCTATGGTAATGAGCGGTCATAACTGGAAGTGGCTAGAACAAGATAATATATTGTGGCATAATATCAATGACATTGTTAATAAAAATCTTGAATCAGTTTTAGTCAATGCAAATTCACTTCGTTAAGGAAATATATTTTCGCAGATCAATGAAAGAACTAATAATATCAAAAGAAGAATATTTTTTTCTGTACTTGTATTTATTTTTTGTTTAATTTATTTTTTAAGTATTATTAACTATTATTAATTCTAATTATTTATTTATGATTTTCACTAACTGAATTTATGAAATAATATGTGTACTTTATGTTTTATTAATTGATAAACATAGCTATTACAGTTTTGAGTTTAGTATTATTTTTCATAGTCACAAATACTAACACCAAATAGTCACAATTTGGAGCACCCTAGGTCACAAATTGGTGCGAGGTTGAAATTTTGAGTTTTTATGGAATTTAATTTTTTTTCTAGAAACTATTAATAAAAAATCAAATATATTACATTTTATTAGCAAAGAATTAAATAAAGTAAATTAAAATGATAGTTTAAGAAAGTTATCTTGAAAACTCGATTATTAGCGCATCGCAAAAGTCAAAATTTACTTGACATAGGTCACCAATACCCACTTTTACTATATATGCAATCTTCAAATTGAATAATCAAAATAAGAGTATACACAGTTAAGTAGGCATTATTTTTTTTAGAATTTGTAATGTTTTTTTTTTATCGTTTAATAATTTATAATAGCATCTAAAATAAAAACAAAAACAAAACGAAACATAAAATATTAATTCATAATTTAAGAACATAAAATAGAACCTCTAAAAGATTATTTCCATTGAAATATTATATTACTTTGTCAAACCATTCAATAAACATTATCTTTGTTATTTGAACTCGATTTTTAGTCAAATTTTGGGTGATTCTCTGTGTTAAATATTCGGATGTCTTGACAGAAAACCCTCATACCAATGTCGGCCCGATTTGCCGTTTGTAAATGTATTATTTCTATTAGTTATACTGATCTTTGTAACTCGAAATCCAGCATCAGAAACAAATATGAGCCAATTCTCTATTTGACTGTGTCGAAAGTCGTACAGTTGGTTCCCAACTTTGCAACTGACTTCGGATTTCCCTTGCTTTTACCAAATAAAGTGTTAATACTTAATAGAATTTTATATAATTTACTGGCTTTGTAAACTATCATACTAGATTCCACTTCTTTTATTGCAGTCTTTAAATCTGCTTCAATGTATTTTCTATGTTTTTCCATTTTTTGATCCTGTTTGGAGAAATAATTTATAATAATAAGTAACAACTTACTTAAATTTAATATTATCAGTATTCGAATCTTAATTCAGATGATAATTTATTAAGTTTGTTGATAGAATCATGGTTGAACATAATATCGATAGAAAATGTTCCTAATATCAATGTACGACAATTAGTAGATTAAAATTTATAAATAATTCAAAATAAAACTCATTTAAACATTTTATAAAATGTGCACATTCACAAAGCCAAGTATTTAAAGTACTTATTTTAAAATAATTAAATTAAAATGTAAATTTTAGTTTTTGTTTTGCTTAATATTGAACTATGTGTACATCGATATTAGGTGTATGAGCAAAAGATTGTTTCCCTAATTTTACGTTTTTTTATTAAAACTAAACACTTTTAAAGCAACAAAACTTTAAAATTTTAATTTTTAATATTTAAATCTATTTGACAAAACTTAAAAATATACTATTAAAACAATTATATACTTTCAGAAATTTTAAAATATTAATTAATTTCTCATTCAAGCAATTCTTTCTTCTTTTCTAACGAAACCCGTCCGCTTCTGTAGGTTTATAGACTTAAACTAAATTATCTCACGAAATACTTTAAATATTTCCGCCAAATTTCACAAAATTTGAAAATTAATGTGTCCAAATCCAATGCCACTTCAACCGTCGATTTCGATGAAAAGTAACGGAAGTTATTTATAAAAAGATGAAATATATTGATATTACGTACATTTATCTTTATTGGTTCTTTCGTACCGTAAATAAATTTAGTTCTTGATTTCGACATTTACTTAAACACTTAGTATTTTATAAAAAAAAATTAAGTAAGTAGTAATTGTAACGATCGAGTTCTTCCGAATTACATTTTCTGCTCAAATCGTTCTAACCGTTGTTAGTGCCCCTTCTCATTTAATGCAATTCTTTTCAAATTTCGTCTTAAATGGCAAAATTAAATTTTACAATAATTTTGGTTTTAAATAAATATTTTTTATATTTCATTTCTCTCTTAAAAAATATGTTGCATATTTTTTATAATTATTTTTAGCGTATAAGAAATAGATCTAATTGCACAAAACTGTAACGGTAAATTTTTCAATTTAGTTTTTAATAATAAAAATATAAATTAAATTTTCAACAAATTGCATTGTTTTCGGTCACATTGCGTAAAAATTAAAATAGTGATTACAACAAGTGCCACACGAACGACACACTTGTTCCAAATAACTGTGACATATTGTATATAACTACTTACAATTAACTATACTATTGTGCAGTTGTTATAATTAACTAAAGATATATTTAAAATATTTTATTAGCAAATACATACTTACTTGAATTCAAAATCTGTTTTGAGCTCATAATCAATATTTTAATGAACTGATCTCAAATTTCAATCATAACTTTTTAATTTGAAGGGTATGGTATACGCATACCCAATCATGTAATATTATATAATAAAGTATTATATATACTAAAGTTTTATAGTTATTATTTTTTTTTAATTTTCCACCTTAAAAGTAAATACATTGTTACAAGTAAATAACGAATTAAAATCCAAGTGTTTTTCTTTTACTTAATATAATTAAAGTAAATATTACTTTAAACTCTTATTTATATATGTAATACATTATATATTATAACTACATATAAATATAGTATTATATGTCAAATCTCTTGAATTAAGCCTATAAAATTATGTTATTTTAATAATTCTAAGTAATTTGAGAAGAACAGAAATTATTTCATATTTCATTTGTTGTTTCAACACTATACCTAACTCTTATACGTAAGTTATATTAAACCAAAATATTATTTACAGCTTTAGGCTGAATTTGATACAATTATTTCTTGTCAATACATATAAGTATGTATAATTTTTTTTTTGTATTTATTTTTGAATCCTCTTAATAACTAAACTTATTTTTGTTTTTTTATTAATTTAATAGCCTCCATACATATGCTAGTACCTATGTACATACCAACAACAATATAACTCCAGACAGAACTATAATTCAAATATATATATATACTAAAATAGTTATAAAAATTCTGGAGGTCATATTGGGAAATAACATTTTTTTTTCAAATATAAAATACTCGATTTTTGACGTTACATTAATTTTTTTGTTACACATCAGTTGATTTCTAAATTTACTAAGAATTTAATGGCAAAAAATTTTCAAACATACAAAAAAAATATGGTAAAAAATTAAAAAATGAGTAATATTTCAAAGGAATTAATATTACATATATGAAGGTGATGGTGTAGACGGCGGCTATAACTATTTGAGGAAATTGGAAACGTGTAACAATAATAATAATACATAATAGTATTTTGTACAGTATTGCCATATATTGTTTTTGTTTGGAAAAGTCAAGTAGTTGTAATAATCGGATTTAATTTTATTCATTCTTTAGAGCTATTTTTTTTTAATTAATAGTTTAATATGTAGCTTATTGATATCTTCAATGTATAGATGTTTGCTTAAAACAAAATTAGCCCCAACATGAGTGGGGAAAAATAAAAATTGCCAAATATACCTCAAATTGAAGCGAATGTACTAACTCACCTAAAGCCTCTATGTGATTGAGAAGACTATTTATTCAGTTGTAATATCACAACGTATTTAATTAACCTTTAGTTAACCTCTTATGTGCCATTTTACACTTGGCATGTAAAATCACATGTCTAATTATAGCTGCAATCGTTTAGACTATTGATCAAAGATTTATTAACATTTTATCATTTCAGTTCTATAATGAAATTGCGATTAGTATGATATGTATAATATATTTTCATAAAATAAGCCGGAGCATATGCTCGTAGCATTGTCAGAGAATACAGAGTGATCACATCACACTCCAGAGCACTTTGATTTAATAAATTAACACTATGTGTGCAGTGTGACTGCTTCGAGCTATAAAATTAAAACAAAAATGTTTTTGTTTTGATAGATCGTTCTGTGCTCCGATTTACTTTATGAAATCACCCATATAGTTGAGTAAATATAGAATAGTTTTGATCTAACCAGGGCTTATCTATTGTAATCCAACAATACAAAACGATAAATAAGAATTAATAAAATTATTTTATTAAATAATTTTTGCCTCTTACTTTCTTTTATATAATATTTACGTACTTGATTGGTGTTACAGGCTGTGAATTTAGGTCTTATTTGGTATAATTTTCCATTTCCCAAGCGATTTTGTTTCATTACAATTGCTTTACAGTTATCAATATTTTGTTTTTCCAACTAAAAATAGCCAACTCCAACATGGTGTTATACCTTCGGATCTAAGTTTGAAATTATCTTTACTAAATCATTACTAACACTTGAATTTAATTTTCTTGACTACATCGTTCGTCACGGTCTATCAAAATAGCACGATTGGGTGCTTGGTTTTCCAAAAGCAACGGAAAGGGTCAGTTTTAGGTAAAAGGGTAGTAGATATACTTATATCCATGTCATCTTATATCTGATACATTTTAGGTAATACCTGGGCAAGCTTTTCTCTTCAGTGTAAGTGTGATATGTGTTGATTTGGTTTCATTCACTCTAATTTTACATTTCTGAAGGCATTATTGAACTTTATTTATGCTGCGTTGCAAGATCGCGAAAAGCATACATTATTGTGGGTTAACATGTGATACTAATATGGTTGGCATCAGCAAATGTGACAGTTTTTATCTCATTGTCTGCACAGTCTTCACAGTCTGCAGTGTGAATGAGATATAAAACGAGGCTTAAAACACTACCCTGTGGTGCCCCTGGCATGATTTCGATGATACATGTATAAGCACCTTGATGCTTCACCAAAAAAGAATATTTTAATAAGTGTATGAGCTGTAACAGTATGACCTTAGTAATAAATAGAAATGCTGAAGAAGTAACTGTTTAATCTTGTGCAACAGTTCTTCATGCCATCATTCCTTATCGAAAGCCAGCCTAATATACCCAAAAATAGAGCTGCAGAAATTTTTCTTTCCAGTCAATTATTCTGTGTGAATTTGTTCGAATAAAGCATGTTTGTTTCTAAAATCGAATTAATGATCTGGGATAATTTTGCATTTTTCCAATACTGGTTTTAATCGCTCCAAAAATAGTCATTCAAATCATTTTTACATGCATATGGTAGTAGACTAATTAGGCTAAAAGATTTAATTTCTTCGTTTGGCTTGCCAAAATTTGGTATCATGATTATTTCAGCTATTTTCCAATGAAAAGGTAAATAGCCAGATCTTAGAACAATATTTATGATGTACATCAGTCTTTTGTTGTCTTTTTGCGTCAATTGTTTTTAATATTTTACCATAAATTGCTTAGATCATATTCTGGGACCCTTTTTCGTGTTGATTTTATATTAAAATTTCTAATTGGTAAGTCCATTTGAGGTTGTATTTTTTAACACCCCCACCACCATTTTCTCAAGAATGATATATTTCAATATCTACGTTTGTGCTTCCTATTGGAAATGGCTGAAATACTTATTTATAGCGCATTGCAAAAGTCTGTGCTTCTTTTTGGTTACTACGTGCCCAAAACTGATGTATTTTAAGTATTGGTGGATTGAAATGCTATGGTTGATTTATATTTTTTGTAGCTTTCAACAGTGAATAATCAGTTGGTCACAGTTGCGATTAGGTTTCGAAGATATTCTGGAATAGCCTCGTTTTTGGATTTTTAAGTAATATTTTTAATTGCTTCAGGACCCAGTGCTTTAGTACTATTGAACAAATTGGAACTAGAATTTTTTATCAACGAGTATGTAACGTTTTTAATATTTTCTTGTATATTAATTAATTAAATCTGATGTCATTAGGATACTAAGCCTTGTTAAATAACATAATTCCATTTTTATTCAAGTTAATACCAATTGTCCAAACTGTTGATAATGAAGTTTTTCAACAATCACAATCGATAATATTGGATCACTATTTACAAAATTTAAAACTTGCAGTTGTCTAAAAACAAAATATTACAGCCCTCTCCTGTAAATTCCAGTAAAATGGAAAATACAAATTTTCTTCTATATTTTGGCAGTACTGACTATGCAACTGACTAACTTGAATGAAATAAAACACTCACACTCGATACAACATAAGTAGAAATGAAGTTTTTAAATCATCTTTATCACCTTTAAGATGAACATAATAAATATATTATATACGTACGAGTGTAATCACATATTTATTTATACATACTTACATACATTATTAAAAAAAATAATAACATGTAACATTAACAGTAACGTATACAGCAATAATAAAGTTAAAAAAAAAATGTCTTAAGTCACGGTTAACATTAAATTTTATTATTATTTTTTTTTTTTACTTTCAAAAACAACAAAAATATACAAAAAAAAAAAAAAAAAATGTTAAAAAAAAGTTAAGCTATTATAAGTTGAATGTATATAAAAAAAAAAAAATAAAAACAAGAAAATAAGTAAAATAAGAAAAAGTTAAGTAAGTTTTAAACATGCGGACTTTTAAGAAAATATTATTAAGAAGTAAATATTACCGGCAAAGCTTCTTTAATGATTAAAGTTTTATTTTCCTTTTTTATTTTTGTTTTCTCTTTCTTTCTCTTCTTTCTTTGTCGATTTAATGAACATGTTCTGGATATTGTTCAATCTTAATAATATTATTATTGTTATTTTCATTTTTGTTTTTTTTTTATGCCTGAAATGTGTTTATGGTTAGATGCAGTGGTATTTATTTTCATTCATAAAAATGTGGGTGGCCTCTGCCTCTTGGTCTGACCCAAACATACATTTACTTATACTCAACATATTTTATTATTATTTAATGTACTTAAGTATATACAAATAAAATATTGTTTTATATTTAAAAAAAAAAAAAAACAAAAATGTGGCACAGTAGTGTTTGTACACGTTTTTTTTTTGTTTTTGTTTTTCTTAGGAAATTTTCAAATTTACTTGAATCGACACATAACCATACATACTTCAATACGTTATAAAAATTGCAATGGAACAATATAGTGATATTGTGTTTATATACAGTGGGAGTAAAAATTAATGAGCAGTGTTTACAAAGTATTGAATGTAGATTTTTAATCAAATTGTAAAAATTAATAAAATACCATTACAATTTATTTTTGGAATAACTGTTTTTTTTTTTTATAGTTTACCTTTAAATTTTGCATGGAATGTTGCATGGAAGTTCTTGTAATTTTTTGTGAGTTCGAATAATGTTATTTTGGCCAATTTATTGTAAATTAATCAATTTTAAATGATTTTTATGCTAACTCTACAACTGCGACACGCTTACAAGCAATTGAAACATTGGAACAGATTTATAACTAATTATATAATTCAGGCCAAGTTTTATCTTGACGTTTGGCTAATATATTACCTTTATTTTGTAGTTTCTGCAGTCCAATAATATTTCTACTAAATATACAAACAGGACATAATTGTAATAATATCTTATCAGGACATTTTATTTAAAATATAAATTTGTAAGGTGTAATCGGAAATTTCAAACTAGGGTTTAATACATTTGCAGTTTAATCAATTAAGTAATTTAATTTAATTCATGTAATTCAGGTTTCCTAACTTTCCTTTCTCGCCCTAGCCAAGCGCCCTAGGCCTAGCCAAACATTGGCTATGTGTAAACAAAAAAAAAAGAAATATCAATATTAAATTATTGTTTCTGCAATGTAATCGATTATTTACATTGATACCAAAATCATAGTTATAATCGAAAATGTCATCTGCACGTCATTTGCATGTTTTGAGCTAGCTAAAATAAAATGTTCGATGCCTGAAATCCAGTTTTATATTAAAATGGGAAAATGAGAGTTTGGTTTAAGTAAAATAAATAAAAGATAAATTAGTGGTAAATCGCCGAAAACTATTGATATTGAATAGAATCGGCTTCAAAATATTTGTTGATAGAATATAAAAGTCTATCAAAACATTTTTTTGGTATCGTGGAAGTCTATTGAATAGTAATGTCTAATATAGACTTGTTCAAAATGATTGCTACATATGTATAGTTAAAAGTATTTTCGGTCAAAAATATAAATTTTTCAGTTTGGAATATATTGCAAATGCAATAACTACTTACCTTCGCCCATTTATCACATGTTTTAGTTCGATTGGAGGACCTATACTATATAGTGATAGACAGTATTGAATGATTTTGATTAAATTAGTAATTTGAGTTGAAATGAGTTGATATTATGCTGTAACTATCACTTCTCAATACTAGTATAGTTATTGCTTCTGAAATGCGATAGTTTTTAGTTGTGTGTTGTGACAAAGAAAACATTTTTTGCAGACACCTTTTCCAATTTTGTATAATATTTTCGATCAAATTCACAATTTTGTTCAATTGCCTTTTATTAGAAAATTTTTTCTTAAAATGAAAAAAGAATAAATTTTATAAAGCGTTTAAAATAAAAATTAATTATTCTCCATTTTGAAAATTCCCATAATAGCATCGACTTTAACAGTCTATTAATAGAAAAATTTTCTACCTTCCGCGAATAGACTTCCGCGATTAAGCTCACTAGACTTTTTTTTTATTGTAGAAAAAATTCTATTACATGCAATAGACTTCTGTAATTGACCTGAAAAATTATAAAATTTATTACAAATAATTGGTAAAAATATTACGACAAATGGCAAATTAAAATAATTGCAACACACACTTACAATGCAATTGCGACAAATGGTTAAAAAAGAAGTTAAGCAGTAAGTAAGAATAACAAAATTAACAGTTGTTTTGGTATAGATATTCCTATAAATTTGAAGAAATAATTATATAAGCTGCTATACTTGAAAATAAGTATGCTAATGTCTTATAAATGATGTACACAAATAATATAAATCAAATAAAGGGGTTAAAAGATCTAACAACAAATATTTTAACTATTGAATTTTAGTAATAATATTAGCATATTAAGGGCATGGAATTATTTGGAGCTGAAATTTTTGTTCCAAAAACTAATGACTGAAAGTGTTAAAAAAAATAAAACCAATATTTTTAAATTTCATTACCATGCCATGTTAAGTTTCTATCATTCTTTTGAGCGGACATTTTATTGTTTTTTAAAGATAAACACAAAAACTAATGACTGAAAGGGTTAAAATATTTAACAAAAATAAATTTTACTTTGATTAGCATGTAATCAAATGCACTTATTTCAGTTGAACTGACATTTTTTTATCTGAAAGGTAAATACAAAAAACGAAGACAATGAAAGGGTTAAAATATTTGATTTTTTCTTTTTTAAATTTCATTACCATGTAAGTTAATTGACTTTTTTTGATATACGGTAAATAAAAAAACCCATAACTGAAAGGGTTAAAATATTTAACAAAAAGAAATTTTAATTCGATTAGCATGTAACCAAATGCACTTATTTCTTTTGAACTGAAATTTTTTCTTTCTGAAAGGTAAAGACAAAAAACGTAGACAATGAAAGGGTTAAAATATTTTATTTTTTTTTTTTCAATTTCATTACCATGTAAGTTAATTGACTTTTTTTGAGATAATTTTTTTTTTTGTACGGTAAATAAAAAAACCCATAACTGAAAGGGTTAAAATATTTAACAAAAAGAAATTTGAATTCGATTAGCATGTAACCAAATGCACTTATTTCTTTTGAACTGAAATTTTTTTTTTCTGAAAGGTAAAGACAAAAAACGTAGACAATGAAAGGGTTAAAATATTTTATTTTTTTTTTTTTCAATTTCATTACCATGTAAGTTAATTGACTTTTTTTGAGATAAATTTTTTTTTGTACGGTAAATAAAAAAACCCATAACTGAAAGGGTTAAAATATTTCATAAAAAAAAAAATAATTTCATTAGCATGTAAGTGACTTCTCTTGAAGTGAAATTTTTTTTTGGCTTAGCTAAAAATCACTAATACTTTCTATTGTTTTTAATGTTAAGTCTATATGTACTTACATGTGTAGGTACATTTAAAATGACATTTGAAATAACAAAAAGAAAAAAAAAGTTAGCTTGAAGAGATCTGCACAGCACGTTTAAATGTCCCATTTAAAGAAAAAAAAATAAATAAATAAACTTTTTAGAAAATTTTTTTTTAAATTCAGAGTTTGTATTTTTTTTATAGAGAAATTCTAGTCACTGTTTGAATTTTTTTTTCTTTTAATTCAGTTATTTTTTTGTTTGAAGAATTGCACGTCACTATTTGAATTCTTTATTTTATTTTTTTTTTTTTTTTTGTAAATTTCGTGTTATTCTTTTTATTTCATTTTGAAGAAGAAAAAGAAAACAAAATTGTTTTTACCAAATAAAAGAAAGTAATTATTAAGAATCACAATTTTGAAATAACAGAAAGAGAAAAAAAAAGAATTAAAAAATTAAAAAAAAAACCCTTAAAGAATTCGGTTAAAAAATAAATAAAAATTCTAGAACCCATTAAAGAAAAAATAATATTAACAAAAAAAAAAAATTGTTTCTTTTTACTTATTTTGAATTTTATTTTATTTTTTTGTAATTATTTTAAACAAAGAGTTTTCTTTTTAATTCTAAGAAAATACCTGACTGACTTTTTTTGTATATATATATATATATATGTACTATATATATATATATATATATTTGTAAAGACTCATTTAATAGAATTTATTTGAAAATTTTCATGCAGTTAGCTACGAGAAGGCAAAATAGAAAAAGGAAGAGAATCATTTTTATATTTAATGGAATTTTAATAGACTTCAATGCAGAACATTGGAAAAGTATTAAAATTTTGTAATAAGGAAAATAAAATTATGTATACTTAAGTATAGAAAGCCAAAAAGAATTTATTTTTAATATCTTTATAATATATATTATACGAGGACCATATTTTCCTAGAGATCGCACAGGTATTTAGTCCAAGACACCTTTCCTTACTCTAGTTAGATAGCATGAATGAATGCGCTCCTTCATGACGTCCTTTAAAGACTGAATGTCCTCCTTAAGAGGCCTGTGAAGATTGGAGCTTTGCTTGACTAGTACATTAGCTCCTCCCGTTACACCAGCTTGCAGTAGAGAATGTCCAACGCCAAAGCTTTGATACCTGCTTGATTATCCGTGAAGATGGATATTTTTTTTTTTCTGTTTGAGTATGGGTTTTAGGGGTTTTTTTTTAATTGCAAATGGCTCTGCTTGAAAGACACTAACATATTTAGGTAGACCATAAGATTTTGATATTTTTAGATCTTCTGAAAAAATTCCCGGACATAGTCTGCAGCTCATTTTCGATTCAAACGTGAAAATTACTATAGTATTTTCTTTTTTCTCCAAACCACATTTCCAACGCATGAATTTACAACCTTAAATTTTTTGTTCAGTTTAGGACTGATATAATCGGATGTGTCTGGCAGCAGTCATTTCTGGAATATCAGACGCCAGTTTCACTTAATCTGACGGCATTACAAGATGCAACATATTTTATGGGCAAATCGGGCAGCAGGATATTCAGAAGCAAATTTAGAGCGCAAAGCACCTGTGATTCCAATTCCTGACACTCTTTGTACTCTTGCAAATTTGGTAATATTGTAGACTTTATTTACCGCTGGCCACCAGGATAACGATCCGTATGTAAGAATAAGACGTACCACTGCTTGTGGATATCCATAGCAACATCTTCGGTTTGAATCTCCACTTACCAAAGGTTTTACTGCATTTGTAGAAAGCTATACTCGCTTTCTTTATTTTTTTCAGTATATTCATTTTCCAGCTTAGTTTAGTATCAAGTATAATTTCTAAGTATTATTTAGCATTATGGTTGAGTATGAGTATTTGATTGTTTAGTTTCGGGAGATCGAAGGACTTACTTAGGCAACAGCTTGTAGTCCATATACTGATTCTTCCAAGATCACTATGCACGATTTCACTAATCAAGGAGAGATAGACGCCCGATAATAAAACAATTACGTCAACTGCGTACGCAACCACTTTGATCCTATTCTTTTCGGGACTTAATAATATTTTATCTATGATTACTACCCAGAGTGAGGGACAGATAACCACCTCTCTCTGGGGTACTCTTCTATTTATTACAGTTCTGATTAAACTTGATTGTCCCATATTTGTTTGGATGATTCTAGATTCAAGCATGTAAACAATCTACTGACTACGGCATGTTTCCACACCTAGAATTAATAATGGCTTCAGTTTTAGGACTAACTACGATACTAACATGTCTGCATGCCTCGTGTACATGATTACGTGCAATACAAATTTTGAAGATTGTCACCAAGGGGAGCTACTTTGTCTTGTAACTTTTGGAGCATAATGGGTAGTATGTTGTCAAGATGAGGTGACTTATACGGAGAGAAAATATTTATGGCCCACTTAGTTTTTATTCCGCGATATTTTTTATATATTTTTTTTTTTATTTTATTTTAATTAAACAATGATTTTCAGGGCTCGTACAGAGTGTTTTGACTAGACATTTCAAATATTTTATTTTAACAGACCATTTATAAATGACATTTCATTAAATGATGTGACACTGAAACCCAATGTATTAGTGATTGTAAGTTCGTTAATTTGGTTTCCGCATCCTGGAAAGCGGGTGAAATTATTAATAATAAACCTTTATTGAAGCTACTAATCCCATTAAACTTTCCTAAATTGTAATTTTAACATAACAACAATATTTAATCAAATATTTTTAATAGTTTAATGTAAATTAAAAACTGATCACAATAATTAATGTAGGTATATACCGTAATGAACAGATTACATATTAAAAAAATAACTTCAATGACCTTTTTCCAAAAAAAAAAAAAGAATAAAACAAAAAAAAACATCAAAAAAAGAAAAACTTTGATTAAAAAAGAAATAAAAGCTCTTAAATTTTTATCTATTAAATTGTTTTAAGACCTTACATAACTTTTATTTTATATATATATATATATATATATATATATATATATGTGAATAAAATATAATAAAAACACAATAATCAAAATTGACTTTTATTGTTGTTGTTGTTTTTTTTTTGCTCTGTTTTTCTTAAGTAAAGCATTAATCTACTGTCATGAGGAATTTTATATATATTATCACAAGTTCAAAAATGTTACTTGAACTCTCATTTTTGTTTTTTATTTAATTTTTTTTTTTTTTTATAAAATTTAAATTGTTATTCAGAATAACGTACAGCAGAAGAACAAAAGGAAAATAAAGTTTTTCTTTAAATTGGAAAAAAAAAAATTACAAAAATAAGAAAATAAACACCTAAAACAAGGCTATACATTTCTTATCAGGATTTGTGCAGTTTACTTTAAAATAATCTTATGTTATAAATTTTCACAGAACAGTTCAAATTAAGTTGAAACAACAACAAAAATAAATATATGTTACTAACTAACTATGTATATATTACATTAAAAATAAATTTTTAAGAAAATGTTTTTCTTTATATACTTAAGTATTATAATAATATTTTACACTATATACTTAGCTTATAAATCTAAGAAAGAGAGTGTTTTTCTAAATGATATTAACTTACTTGACAGTCTATAAACAAAACTAACTAACTAAAGTTGAAAATAAAAAAAAAACAATCAATAAAAAAAAAATAAAAATTATAATATATAAGAATTAGAAAAGAAAAACCGAGTCGACGAGATAATATGTAAGAAATATAAAGGCGTGTAATAAGTATAATAAATCGTTTAGCACGAAATGACGACAAAAAACTATATTTTTGTTGTTATAAAGTTTAAAATTTAATCTGAAAACTATACAAAATTATTTTCTATATGAAATCTGTCAGAATAATCATCATTAAAACACCTACAGTAACACAATAGGTTCAAAATACACATTATGATAAGAAATTTTTTTAGTTTTGATAATTATGGAAAGAAAATTTGAACATAACTAAATAAAAAATAAATGATTTTACAGCACAAGAAATTGTGATAAATCACAAAATTGAAGTCATTAGAAATTAATGGTGTTGATGGTGTTAAAATATTGATGGAAAATAGTTGATAATAAATCAATTATTATAAAATGTTGGTGCATGATTGTCGACCACTATGGTGCAATGCTTATTGGGGTGTTCATTGCCAAAGTAATGCAAAAGCAAAACATGCAGGCATGGTAATAAATACATTGGAGTACTTTCTGTCATTTTTTCAATTTGTCGTTATATACCGGGTGCTCCAGTGCATGCGTGTTAGTCTATTGTTTATTTTATTGTATATAATATATATATATCTTTCTTTATTTGCGGTTTTCTTAAGACTAACTTATATCAATTATAAGATACTTGTATCAGCTTTTTAAGAGAGAAAAGAGCCGTTATTTTATAATTAAAAAAAAATTATTTTCTAAATCCGGGGTGCTCTATCGATTGGTCATATTTTCAACTTCCTTACCGAAAAAAGGGTTTTCTAAGCCCAAAAACTGCCAAAACTGGCCGAAATCGAGATTTTCCAATGGGACGGGGTACTTTTTAATGCAAATTCAGGTTCTACGACAAAAAATAAGCAAATTATGTCAAATGATTTTTTTTTGTTTTATTAGTATTTCTCCTTAAAATTAATAACGAAAACCAGGGTTGGGGTCGAAATCTTATTTTCTGAAAATCTTATTTCTGAAAATCTTATTTTTGCAAAATCTTATTTTCTGAAAATCTTATTTTGTTTTTTGTTTTTTTTTTTTTTTAAATAGGAGCACATAATAATGCATACGGTGCCAGTCTTAGTAAAAAAATGTGTTTAAAAAATTATTTTATTTTTAAAGTCGAGGGCTGCCGCCCCCAAACCCCAGCTACTAATTTATTGGAACCCTGTTTTTGCCGACTGCAAGTAAACGCATACGGCACAGTCTTAGTAAAAAAATGTGTTTAAAAAGTTATTTTATTTTTAAAGTCGGTGGCTGTCACCCCCAAACCCCCACTACTAATTTATTGGAACCCTGTTTTTGCCGGCGGCAAGTAAACGCATACGAAACGTATGAAAGCATGTGATATTAAGTTTCGACCCCAAATTCTGGGACCCCAGACTTATTGTCTTCATTACATTTAAGGGCTGTTGTACCAAATCCATTTTGTGTATAAATTAAATTTCACAACAAAAAAAGATTATATGGACGAGAAAAAATTTTACAGGAAAAAATAAGATTTTAGGAGAAAAAAAATAAGATTTTTAGAAAAAAATAAGATTTTCAAAAAATAAGATTTTCAGAAATAAGATTTTCAAAAAATAAAATTTTGAAAAAATAAGATTTTCTGAAATAAGATTTTCAGAAATAAGATTTTCAAAAATAAGATTTCGTCACTATCCGCAAAAACCCATCATATTTTCCTTTGGTAAACTAAAATTAATAATAATCATTTTTATAAATAAACTAGTTTTTCATGTTATCATGTTTTTTATCTCAGTTTTGGGTTCCTACAAAGTTTAAACAAAAAAAAAAAAAAAAATTTCTTAACAAAAGTTTTGTATTTTTTGATGTAGAATCCGAATTTGCAAAACAAAAACCTCTCACCTATTTGAAAATCTCGTATTTCGGCCAATTTCGGTGAATTTCAGCCTTAAAAACCCTTTTCCAGCCCTTCCCGGAGATTGAAAATATCACCAATCGATAGAGCACCCTCGATTTAGTTAATAACATTTTTTTTAAATTTTGAAATAATGGCTCCTTCCCCTCGTAAAAAGCTGATACGCATGCTCTGGAACACCCGGTATATATACAGCTATTTGTCACTAAAAACCTTTATCGGTCTGTTGATTAAAAAAAACAGAAAAAAAGGAAAATAACATAAGAAAATAGGAAAAATATGGAACATTAATTGGTATATTATATTGATATATATATAATTGGTATTTAATATAATAATAATAATAATAATAATAATAATAAAAAAGACTTTATTTCATCAAAACCAAAATTAATTAACATTAAATATTTAAGAATTAACTTAAAAATGTATAAAAACAAAAAATATTAAATATAGTGAAATAAAAATTTAAAACTAGCCTAGTTCATTAAATGAAAAAGTTAGTTTCAATCTGTTATCTGTAATATATACATAAATATTGGTATAGTTACTGGCTAATAATTATGAGCATGTAAAGTGTCTAAGGATAATTTTTAGTGAATATATTATTGTTATAACATAACACAGAATTAAATACACAGAAATAAATCAAATATATTCTGAGTGGTTTCCCAGGCCCGCTATAATGTGCTTCTAATTCTACAAGACTACATATATGTGAAATTATTATAAAAAACAAAAAAAATTTCTGTGACTCTCTTTTAAACTAATTAACTCTCTTCGCTTGGACCTTATTTAAAATAACCTAAAATAACTATGGGTGAAATATAAAATTAAACATTGCGGCAGTGTTTAACAATTGAGCTTATATTTAGCCTATGCTAAATTCTTAAACACTGCCGCAATATTTAATTTTTGATTTCACTTAATTGTATATATATATACTAATAGTCTTATAAAGGTAATAAAATTTTAAGATAATTGATTCCAGCCGGTTCTCACAACTTTCTAAAGCTTGATTTAAATCGATTATTTTTGATAATCAAATTTTTTTTCCAGATTATGTTGTCTTGTACTTTTCCCTTTTATACAATTTGCATTGAATTAATGATATGAATTGTTGATATGATATGTTGATATGTTATATTAAATTTTTTTTTATTTATTTATTTAATTTAAATGTAAATTGTATTTATATATAGGTATTGGTTAGAACTTGAATAATATCAATTTAGTCACATTTATTATTCAAGTTGATGAAATCATTTCAGTTGACTGACGGTCACCACGTTGAGTTGTAATAGGCAGTTTGTGTTAGCTTTTGGGCTAGTTGGGGCGCTAGAATGTTACATACAATAAAGCGCCAAAACTTTGTTTGCAGCCCACGACCCGGTAAAATTTTATTTAATGTTGTACTATAAAACAAAGCTTCAAATGTCTAAATAAAATAAAACTTTTGTATTTATTTATGCAAAATTATGATATTATAGAACTTATTTTAAAAAAAGAAAAAACGATAATACATTGTATATGGTAAAGGAAATATAACATTTAAGTAATATTAAAACCAAAAATTCGATTTAAAATTTTTAATGATTATCTTAGATTTCACTAATTTTTCACTTCTAAACTATGATCTAAAAATTTCCTTAACCATAACTTATGTCGGACTACTTATCATTGTTCTAATTTTTTTTTTGTTAATTTGCTTTTTCCGTTTTCTACTTTATAAATTTACAAACAACAATCAATCCCACACATCTTCTATTGAACAATTACTATTCATCTGTATTATCCTGTTTGTTGCAACTATGTTTCTATCAAATTATACATCAGCCTAGATTAAAATTTCTAAATTATAAAAATTTATTGTATTAATTATTTAAATCAGATCAGAACTATAATCTTCAATTTGTGGCCTAAAGAACTAAATATCTAAATTTAAATTTAAATTTATTTATTTAAGCCTTCTTGTATCCTTAGAATTATCATTTTTTATTTTTTTTTGTTATTGTTATCCAATTATTAGGCAATTTTCTTGTAATAATTTACATAAATAGATATTCTAATATTTATTTTTAAATTATTTTGTATATAAGTATAAATATTAGTTTAAAATTAGCCAATTACATATACCTACGTACTACTAGCTTCAATGTACATATTGTGTTGTTTTTTTTCTATTTTTTTTTTATTTAATATATTTTTAATAAATTTTAAAAAACTTAATATAAGTAAGTATATTAAAATTTGACTTTGATGTTGTTGAATGCCTTTAATAATATTGATATTAAATCAGCAGCCCACCCAAACATTTCTAAATGACTTTAAGGCTTCTTTACTTTATATCAAAAAATCAAGAAAAACAAAATATAGTTATTTGTAATATCTAGTAATTTTCTTTTCAATTCAAAAATTTCTCAATAGAACAAAAAAAAAAAAAACATAAAAAATGAAGAAACCTAATAAACTATGGCGTACATAAATTTCTAATGCAATTTTCTTTATACACATATAAATATAAATTAAAATTTCGCCTACAAAAAATATCAAAATATTTTCTGGCAAAAAAAAAAAAAATATTTTAGAAAATTTGCATTGCTTGTAAAGTTAAAAAAAAGCAACAAAAAAAAAAGAAAATTTTTAAGATACATTTACACTTTGTTCAAGCATAAAACCAAAATACTTTAATAACCAAATTAACAATTTGGAAAAACCTGTGAATCTAATTTTATAATATAACTACAAAAATAGAGTGATTGTATTATACAGTGTGTTCCAGAGCATGGGTATCAGCTTTTTAAGAGGGGAAGGAGCTGTTATTTTATTTTTTTGTAGTTGAATTCAAATTTGCATTAAAAAGTACCCCTTCCTATTTGAAAATCTCGATTTCGGCCAATTTCGGCAATTTTTGGCCTCGAAAAATTCTTTTCCGGTCCTTCCCGGAAGTTGAAAATATTACCAATCGATAGAGCACCTTCGATTTACTTAATAATATTTTTTTTTAAGTTTTAAAATAACGGCTCCTTCCCTTCTTAAAAAGCTGATACGCATGCTCTGGAACACCCGCTATATAATATTGTCATGATCATCGCTTATTGGTTCTATACAGCTCAGGGTGAGCCTTAACCTCATTTATAATTTTCCTCTATTCTGCTCTATCTTATGCAACTGCTCTCGACCCCTTAACTGGAATTTTTCGACAGTTGGCATTGCTTTTCTTCAGCCGTTTTGATCTTTATCTACCTCTTGCTATGTTTAGTCAGTTAACATCAATTTCGTCCAGCCATCTTGATCTTGGTTTATATATTTGTCCAATAATGATACGCATCTAAAACACTTTTGGTCATCTTTTGTTCTTTCATTCCTACCACATGTTCTGCCGATCTTAGGCTTTATGTCTCAATAAATTTTATAATGTGTACAACAATTACTGCTTTCATCTCTTCGTTTGCTCTTATTTAATACTAACTATAGTCATTTTTTGTAGGACCAAATGTTTTTTTCAGTACCTATTCTTCTTTCCAGTACTTTTATTAATTTATTTTCGTCACTAATTGTCATTGTCTCCGCTTTGCAACTATAGATTCAGACAGGCTGTATTATGGTCCTGTACATTCTTAATTTAATTTTTCTGGTTAAAAATTTTCTGGTTGAAAATTCTGTTATTAATTATCAGTTGCATATCATTTTTATTATTTATTAAAAGGCACCTAAATAAATAAAATTGTTTACTCCTTCAAAATTGTAGTAATATTTTGGGTGAATCGTCTTGTTTTTGGCACTTCAAAGGTCTTACTCTCGTCATTTTTTAATCCTACAGTAGCTTTTTTTTTCTTAAGTTAGAAATATTTTCTTTTAATTTACCAAAGGACGTTACTACAATTTCAATATCGTCAGCATACACGCTTTTTATGGATGGTCTTGAAAATAATATGTGTCTTTCTCTGTCTAAATAATTTTATTGTGTGATTGAAAAATTGTTGTTGACAGAGCATTCCTGTTTTTATTTCATTCGTTATTTTGTCTTGGACTGCTATTTTGCTTTTGTGGTTTCTGAGTGTTAGTATAATTAAATTTGTCAGTTTTCGTGGGGTTGCCATGCTGTGAAAGACAGTATCCATCATATATATTTTTATTGAGTTGAAAACCTGGCGGAAACCAATTATTAATAGATGGAGGCTTTTGTTGAACTAAAGGCATGCCTGAGTAGAAATATTTGATCCGTAGTAGATTGAAATCCATTTTGGTATTCTACTCGGATTTTTTCGGCTATATATCTTCAATCTGTTATTTATAATATTGGAGAGAGTCTTATACGTGTTGTTTAATAGAGTAATGCACCTATAGTTTGGCGCAGTCAAGTTTATTGCCGTTTTTGTGAATGGGCACAATAATGCCTCTTTTCCATTTGCTTGGCAGGGTTTCTATATCCCATATTGTACCCATGTTAAGCTATGTAACATTTTTCAACAATACCATCTTCTTCTGGGGTTTTGTTATTTTTCATTTTGTGGTTTCACTTTATACTTGCATCACATACAAGTTGTAGCACATATAAGTTGTATGGTAGACATTTTTTCGTCTCTGGAATCGTGATGTTTTTATGATGATGGTATGATAGTTTCAGCTGGTTTTTGAAAATTTAATTATTTGTCAAATTATTTGTCTATCTATCTACAGTTACAGTTAGGTGGCCAACATGTAGGTTCTGGGCCTGACTCATCAGCGTCCTCCATTTTGGCCAGTCACTGGCGGACTCTCTCCTACCTATCTATTTACATTGTACATATTATTTTGTTTTAATTTTATTTAATACTTATAAATTTTGAATACCGCTTCGAATCAAAATTTAATTATAAGGGTAGTAAAAAGAAGGGATTTCTCTCCTTATAATTAACCCCAGAAAAATAATCTGAGTAAATTTTACTGAGAGCACACAATGATTATATCTCTGAGAAATTTCTCTATACTGATTTCCGAAAGTGCGTTCTTTGTTAATTCTTCTTCAGTTTGCTTTTCATTTTCGGTTGCGAGATAAATATAAAATTACATATATAGTGCTAGGCTAGGCGCAGACATGCTATTTTTATTTTTGTAATTGTTTGATTGATTGGACTTTAGTTTGTATGAAAGCGCCCACACATGAAACTGGTTTTATGTGTGCGGTTTTTTTTTATATAAACTAATGGGACACAAAATGTACAATCAAACAGTTGCAAGTTTAAAATTTGCATGTCTGCGCCTAGTCTTATAGACGAATATGTGCTTTAATTGTATTTTGGATTAGTTTTATTGTTAGCAGCTTTGAAAAGCAATCATTTGTCAGCAACGATGTTTAAAAAAAGATTTAAATTCATCACCAACTGTTTGAGATTCTATGACCGCCAAACTCTTTGGATAGAATAAATCTCTTTGGATAGAATAAAATAAATTTGTTTCCATAGCCGAAATATGGGATATGTAAATCAGTCGCTTGTGACTTTTTACAAACCTGGAAATTATTGTACAATTGATGAGCAGCTTGTGCGCTTCAGGGGTAGATCTCAATTTCGAATGTACATACCAAACAAGCCTAATAAATATGGTATTTTGATATGTGAGTAAATTTTACCCATGATTAGTTTTAACCATTAACTTGATTAAATTTTAGCCATGATTAGTTGTCATTTAACGTAAGATGATTTCAAGTTATCTTTCTATGGTTAAAAATCTTAAGATAAAACATTTTTCTTAAATTTATATAGTTGGTTGGTTGGTGGGTTACATGGGTGGGATAAATCTGCATTTGTATACTTAGTTAGAAAATTTGATAAATATATTGACAAGTTATACTTCATACATGTATGAGAGGACATAATGTGTATTAATATTCTAATACAAAACGCTTTTATATCGGAATAATTTAAAATTGTAAACATACCCTTTGCAAAATGAAGGAGATGAGAAAAAAAAAAACTATTTTTTTTTTAATTTAACAATTGTTTTCCTCTTGAAAATCGGAGGTATGGTTATATAACAGTTGAAATGCTCTTAGTTATACAATTCAATATGTAGTTATATACATTCAACTATTTATACATAACTATTCAATATATTTTATGGTAATTTATTCTGCGATACAAAATAATTTTCCCCGACGGAAAATACACCAATTGCATATGACGCACCCATTTATATATACCAACTATGTATATATATAAGCTGTATCATATAACTATATATTTTAAATTTACTGTTTTATTTCATTCCTTCATTCATCTATTCTATATATTAAAGGAATAGTTATAGTTAACAAAAACAAAAAAAAAAAAACAATAATAAGAAAAAAACATTTCTGGTCCATTGAAATTATTTCAGTTTTATTATTTCAGTTGAAGAAGAAGAAAATTAAATTGAGAAAAATTATTAAGTAAATTTCAACTTCCATTTTGATGTTTACTGGCAAGAAAAAAAATTTTTTTTTTTTTTTTGCTTACTGTATCAGACAGTCAGAGTCTACTATTTTAAGTTCTTATGTAATAGTTACTTCTATGTAACTATTGGTATATACTATGTGTGTATGAGTGTTTCAATTTAATTGTAAGTAAATATATAATTCAATTGGAGCAGCAGCAGCAGTAGTAGCAGTAGCATTTTATTATAAATAGTTTTTAATATAGTCAGGGTTTTGTTACTGATGTGTTTTAAAAATTTATTTATTATTAATATTTATTTATTATTTTTTAACAATTATAACAATTTTTCCAGTGCTTATAATATTTTATTTGTTTCTGTTATTATTAAAATAATTACTAGTATTCGCCCGGTCTTTGAAATTTCTAGGAAGTTTGATACAAAATCGTACTCAATTTCATTATGAATTGTTTTCAATAACTTCAAGCTATTATTGGCAATATATGTGATTTTTTTTATTATTGATTTATCTTAGACAACAACCTAATACATTATAAAATTAACAGGCCCACATTCCGAAAGGGAAAATAACTTAAAGTTTTATTAGTTGAGATAAAGTTTTTAATTCAGTGGATATCTGCAGAATTCATCAATCAAATTCAATTAGAAATTTCAAATTAAAAAATTTTGAGAAAAATTATTTGTTTTCGCTATGTCTCCTTTTAAATATCGTCCATTTAAAATTTAAAAGAATAATAATGAAAATCGGTTGTGAAATGGTTCAGAAATTGACAGAAATAAAAAATATAATGATTTGACATTTTTAATGCCAGTTTAATACCAAATAGTTTCATTACGTACCAATTGTGGAACAACCTCCAGTATTTCTGGACTTTTTATTGTTTCATATATATTTCTTTAAGCTTTCCCAAGCTACAAAGTTAGCTGTAGAGAAGTTCAGAAGGAACTATATAAATGTTTAAATTTTTCAAATTCGTCTCTTAAAAGCTCACTTTTCAAAATACCGTTTTATTTATTTTTATTCGTAATCACTATTCGATTCAAAACAGTGCATCTCCTTTTTCAAAAATTTTTATACAATTTGAAAAAAAAATCAAGATTTAAAAAAAAAAACGTAAAACTTTTGTCGAATGACATTTTGAAAGCGATATTTTGAATCCAACCCTAGCTTTTGAATAAGTAAGTAATAAATGGTCATTACGGATCATTTTCTAATTGCAAACATGTCAGAATGCTTGAACTCTCTTTCCTCCTCGAAAATAGTACCAACGCGAAACAAGAGGAGCGGCAAATGCGCACCCCTACACAGTGTAAATCCCAAGATGGCAAAAAAATGGTTATGGGAATTCATTTATAGTCCGAACGTCGCGAATGTGGAATCACATCCCTCCCGACGTGTTTCCACAATCAAATAATAACAGAACAGCTTGTTATGATCTCCAGAGGTTCAAGTCAAACATTAACTGTTTTTTGATTACACTACCTGTTAACTTTTACCACACTTTCCTTCTTCCTCTTCCTTCCAAGTGGTACGTAAGTATCAGAAAGGTCGTATCCTAGCGCGGCTGTTTATAAAAAAAAAAAACTTTTGCAGAATTTGTTGTGATGTGGAAGAATATATATAAATATTTCAATACCTTGTCAGTATCTGCCCCGGTACTTATCACAAAAAGAATATTCATCTAGGACTATTTTTCTAAAATTATTGAGTAATCTTATAGCAAAATCCAACTGTTTTCTAAAAAGCTCATACTGGTTGAAGTAGTAAATTAATATTTGGATATTGCTGTTATATCGCAATGGACGTGTGTCATTATTCGACAGCCATTACTACCCACCTACCTAGCTAAGAAAAAAACATCAGAGTAAATTTATGCGTTGAAAGTGGCCTAAGTGTGTCGGTGTTCGGCTGCCACTACTACCTAGCTACATATTACAAAATAGAAGTACTTACGGCCGTTCGGTAACTACTTCAGAAGCTGGTGCGAAAGTACTTCCATTTTCTACTGACTACGTACTACATACCTATACTTACCTACCTAAAAATAAATATAAGATTTTTCAGAAAATTATGCAAGTAAAATTACCGTTGTATCACAACGGGCACACTGATCTAAGTGTGTCGGTGCTAGCCAGCCACTACTACATATTACAAACAACATTTGTATTACGAACGTTTCTATTTACTTTTTATTTTAGCATATTTATGAATCTTTTTGTTCCTAATTAAGTAGCATCTCAAAAATTATAGTTAATAATATTAAATTAGTTTTTATTTAAATAAGAATAGCGCACACTAAAGTGCGGAAAATTTATTCTATAAGTTATTTCTGCTCTGACATTTGGGTAACACAAATTATCCATTTATTATTTTATAATATTTTAAATATAAGTTCGACAGTCAATTTCCATAGTTTTCTTATCTCATATCTCCTTGTACTGTTTAAAAATGTTATGCACAAATTTTTGAGTCCAGTACTGGTTCTAAACAACTGGAGAAATAGAACTCTTAGTAAGTAGTAACTCAAAGTAAATATTCAACAGATTCTGTCCTATTCATATATCGTTGGAACTGCAAAAACAATATTTGAACAATAATAACGGTAAAATGATTTAAAAAAAAAAAAAATGTTGCAAAACACTGTTCCTATATAGTTACTAGTAAAGTATTACATATTATATAGATTAAGATTTACAAATCGATTTGTAAATTTAAGAGCTTTTATGTTCCATATAAATATATTACTATGTATATATATATATATATTATTATGTATATAAAAGATAACGCGCGGGTGTAATATAAAACACTAAATTAAAAAATAATCTAGAAAAAATAAATAAATTATAGATATTGAATATACATATATAATATAATATTGTATGTGTATACATACATAATACATAATGCATCAATGCGGGAAATTCTTTGTTTAGCCATGAGGAAAATTTCTTTTAAAAACAACACAAAATGAAAAAATTTTAAAAGTTAAATTTCGTTTTTGTATACTTAATTTGTCTTTGGATCTAAGATCTTTTTATTCATCGAATTCGGATTTGATATCTGTTATAGAATCAAGCTAAGCATTTTAGGTATTTCTAATATTCGTATTTTTTTTTTTTCAAACCTTGAATAACTATTCCTGATTTCCATTTTCAATATTCGAGCAATTTTTATTCATCTTACAACAGTAATTATTCTTAAATGTTTTACATTTATAATAAAACATTATTTTTTAGTTTTTCATTATTTAATTTTGGTTCGATGAGAGTAGGTAGATAAATGGAAATGACTATTTCAATTACTTATGAAAAATCAATTAGCACTGATTTTGCCAACAACCAATTCTGCGAGATGGCACAACTCGAATAAACTATTTGTTGTTGTTGGTTTGTTTTAGATTAACACTTTTTCATTATTCAGTTGCCAAAGGCAGTCAGTACTAGAACCAACCTGTGCGATTGAGAAAGTTGTGCAGATCATCAAAAAAGATTTTAACTTCTACTCTTAGACAGCTTGGGCTGTTAATGAAAATTTTTTCTACGGGATTTTATAAATTAGTGTTTTTTGTTTCATTTATTAATTCATGAGTTATTCAAGGTTTTACTTTTTATTTGTACTGGGGCCATTTTTCATAATATGCAAAATTTTCAGGATATTCGTTATATAGGTGGATTAATTGTTTATATGGCTTTTACATCTTCGTGTTTTATTTTATTATTTATTATTATTATTATTTTATTTATTGCCTTAATGTATTTGTACATTATTTTCATAAATTTTAATTCTGTATTTTAAGAGTTTATATTACTAGAATATTTACACTTTTGATTTGTAATTGTTTATATTAACTTGACTTAAATATTTAGAATAAATTTAATTTGGAAAGGACAAAATGGGAAGTAAAGCCCTTTAATTAATTATTTTTATGCTAATATAAAACCGAATGTAAACCTAACCTGAATCTCAACATTTATTATTATTATATATTATTTTATATTATTATTTTTATGTGGGAATACCGTTTTTAGCTGTATTTTATATATAGAATGTAATTCTAGCTAACTGTATGTTATTCTTTACGATTAGTTTATTAGTTTATTATTTCATAATCTAGTGAATTATTTACATATCAACAAAACTAACTAATATTTCTAATCAGGTCCCATATTAATCCATTAGGAATTCATCAACATTGATCCATTATAAAAATATTAGAACATGTCGAATCGAGCAATGATATAAAAAATGCACAATTCTCATTTCTGATTGTTTTTCCGGAAGTAACTGGAAAAGCCATTTTCAATTATACTTATACTTTAAATTTTGCGATAGATACATATCAACATGTATGAGAGGACATAATGTGTATTAATAGTCTAAATACAATATGCTTTTATATCGGAATAATTTCAAATTGTAAACATACCCTTTACAAAATGAGTGGGGATACCGATTTTAGCTGGATTTTATTCAAAGGATGTAATTCTTGAAGTAGTTGTATTATCAATTTTAAATATATATAAAGCTTCATGTATTTATAAAGCTTCTATGTGCTAACTGTATGTTATTCTTTACGATTTGTTTATTATTCAATTACTAGTGAAGTACACAGTTATTTTATTGATTATTTACATATCAACAAAACTAACCAATATTTCTAATCAGGTCGCATATTAATGTATTAAGGGTAATTAAAATATTAGAACATGTCGAATCGAGTCATGATATAAACTGATTGCTTTTCCGGAAGCAACTGGAAAAGCCATTTTCACTTATAACTATACTTTAAATTTTGCGATAGAAATAATTAAAATATTTTATAAGTATTGTTTTTTTTTTAATAAATTCCATTTTTAACATTTTTTATAAAATTTATGCGATTTCGAATTTCACATAGAATTTCCCGCACAAAAACTAGTTGATTTTGCAAAAAATGAATTTTTCTGAAAAAATTGTATTTTTTTACAGTTTTTCATTTTTTGATAGAATTTATCTATAACAATTTTCTTCATTTAACTGGCATAATAATATAGTAATGAGAATTGTTTACTTTGCTAAAATCTATAGTAGTTAGTAGATTATTTATTTAATAAAATAAATAAAGACGAATAGCTAGCTACATAAAAAAAAAAGTTTTTAAATTTAATTTTTATTGCTTTACTATTGGCAAACTTTGAGTGCTTTCAATATTTACAAAAGAAATGCAAAGAAAATTTAATTTTGATAATTTTAAATTGCATTTTTTTTTTTAGTGATGTTAAACTTTGTTTTAATCTTTTTTTTTTTTTGTAAATATTGAATGTACATTACTTAAATAGGTTATAAAATTTTTCTGAAAATATTTTGATTGCAGAGGATCGATAATAGTTATAACTAGTTATTTGAAAGTAGTTCATTTGTTTTTTTTTTTTTTGTTTTTAGATTAGTTGTCAATCAAAGTATTATTTTTTTTCTTTTTACAGGGTAGTTATTTAATATTATATAAATCAAGAGAAGTAGCTTTTGTTGTTACTGGCTTATAAAAATTAAATTAATGGATCGTGAAAATTAATAAAATGCTTCTAAAAGTATACATAATTGTTATATTGCAGCTTTAAATATAATTAGTTAATAATTATTTTTGATAGTTCAATAGTCTTGAAATAGTTTACCTAATAATGGTAGTGTAACAAAATTTTATAAGATTTCCTCTTACAAAAATTTGAGTTTTGAAATATTTATAATATTTATAAATTTATTAAAATTACACTATTGTAATCTCAAATCATAGAAGTAATGTGTTTACACATATTACAGAATTTACTTGCATATTTTTTATTAAAATATATGTACATTTAAATGTACATGTTTTCTTTTTTCATTCAAATGTTAAAATCCTTTCATTTATAATTAGTATAGTACCATATAGTTTTTAGTTTCAATGATTGATTTAAGTTGAAATATATTTTGAATAACATTATTAATATTATGACTAGGATTAAAAATACTTATTTTTGAATTAAATTTATGTGAAATAAAATAAAATAAAATATCCTTTTAAATTACTTAATAATTTCTATTTAATTAATAAACTTCATTCTTATCTATTCAAATAATAACAAAAAAGTGAATTAATGCACATAACAATAATTTATTAACATCATTTTAACCAATCATGTCTAACCAATATATAATAATTTTTTTTTAGGAATTGTTTCGTTCATCATAACACTACTAGAACTCATCAGTGGGTATTTATAGTGTTAGATTACCTATACAACTTCTATTTTCATTTTGATTGATTTTATAAGTTATTAGAAGATGTCAATAGTACATCTCTGTGAGTTATAACAATCGGCCAAAATTTCAAATGTTATTTTTATAAAATAAATTTATGTAATTATAAAGTACTCAGGTGGTGTCAATGGTGACATAAAATATCTATATGTATCAAGATTGAATATTAATTAATAAATCGAACTTGTTATTTTTATTAAAAGTAAAATGACATGGAAATTTTAATATTCCACACTTAAAAAAATTTATAATTACATAAATTTATTTTATAATATATAACAATTTAATTCTTAACAGTTTCGTTACCCATTGTTCATTAATTAAATGCGTTTTAATCGAATATTGACAAATTTATTTAATATAAAATCGAATCTTCAACCATTTATTAAAGGCTGGCATTATATAGTTAGAAAATGAGACAAGAAACAGTATTGGAAGTATTATATTTGGAAGTAATTTAGTGAAAATACTAATAAGTGTAAGAGAAAAAGAAGAAAACTTTATTTCTAAACTAAAATTGCATGCCCTTAAACTTTTGTTAAATAATTTTTCAATACTGAATTTTAACGTCTTATATTCTGTACAAAAAGTTTATACAATTAAATTGAAATGACTATGGCTCCATATTGTCGAAATCTTGATGCTTATCCATACGGTCATTTATGCGAACAATAATTGGACCAATACCATGCCATAAAAAGGAACCCTATACTTTTATATTTCCACCAAATGTTTTACAGTTTTTCAATATCGTTGACGACAATTGCGACGATATAAATATATAAATACACACATTACTACATTTCGAGTTTAAATTTTATATAATTTTGTGCTTTTGTAGGAGTATTACACAAAACAATTTATTTCGTCTTCAATTATTTAATCACTTACCAGCGGAGGTCAGAAGCGCAGAATATTTAGATTTAAAAAAAAAAATGTTACTTTTATAAAGTATGTATAAGGAATTATGAAATTTGTATGTTGCCTATTGAATATTCATAAATTTTTAGCTTATTCTATATTTTGATTTTGTATTTTAAATTTTTTAGTTTAATTTTTTTATGAATTATTTTGGTAAATTATTGTTTATAAATTTTTTAATATTGTGTAAAATCATATTAAATTAATTTTATTTTATGTAATTTGAAGGTAAATAGACTTCAGGTTTTAAAATTACTAATAAATGAATTAAAAAAAAAAAATACAAATTGGTAATAATCAGACTTTTTGTTTATCTTTCATTACTTCAAAATTAATATTACGATAAATCAGCACATATTTTTGGTGGAAAAATATATTTTATCACCATATTAGTAAAATTTGCAAATAAACTTATTTTTATCTTTGACATTGTATACAAAATGTAGTCTAAATTTTTTTGCTACACATTCTGCTTTTATTTTACGTTTCCACTACGTATTAAATAAACAGTTTGGAATAGTTTACAAAGTCAAGAGCTGTAGATAATACACCACTTTGAAACATTGTACATTTCGGTTTCTTTGCAGTATTTTGTGATTTTTTGGAACATGTTACCTAAAACAGTATTCTCAGTAATGCTTTGTTTTAACATTTTTCAATGTTATTTAAGTTACCTTCTCTAAATAATTAATTAAAATAATTATATAAATAAATTTTAAAACAAAAGGTGTAATCGATAATGTCCTATGCCGGTCGACAACAATTGAATCTGACGGTCATCAACCGGCAAATTAACATTTATCCTAAAAGAACATTTGCATACAAGCTTTCGTATACAACTTTTGCATACAACCCGTTGACAACTACTTTAGCAACAAATTAATGTTAGAATTTAGATATTTGACGTTGTTTTGAATTGTGTTGTTTTAAAATATTTAAAATAAATATATAAAATGACTAATCGTCAATTTAAAATAAATATACTTGAAGAACTTCTACAAACTAGAAAACATAAACAAGGGGTTACAAACTGTTTGGTACCATAAACTATATGAAAATCTTCGAAACATGCCAATTCCACGACCTGCCCCAGTTTTTTTATTCTTTTATAACTACTCATTAGGTTACTGAATTTTTTTTTATCTCGTCTACTGAAAAATGAAATTCAACATTAATTTTTATGATTTCTGTGTGTACTTTCCGCTACGGAGTATTTTTAGATTTTTTTCCTACATTGAATCTTGATTCAAAATCAAGCCGAATCGATATTAAGAGCTTTGTAAAATTTGTAGTCCAGTAATCATTTGCTTCATTTTCTTCATTATCACACGCAATGCATTTATATTAAATAACTACTTATCCTCTTCAAAATTCATTTTTCAAAAAAAAAATTTCAACTAAAACAAATTTCGCACTTGAATATTTTTATCTACACACAAAAATTGAAAATTTTAAGTATATGACCTGCAAATAACATTATTGATTACGTAGCATTTGTTTTTTCATTATTGGCTACACTACAAATATGGCTAGTGCTGACAGCATTAAAAGTTACAATGTTTTTGTCGACTGCAATATCGATTAACGTGCAAAAGGATTTGACGCGCATATGACATTATCGATTGCACCTAAATACTAAAATTTTACTAAAATTTAGTTACTAAGTGAAATCACCATAATTTTTTTTGATTCATTACTAATCAACTTCCTTAAAGCAAATAACATGAATATATACACCTAAATAAACCCAAGTTTAATTTTCCGTACATCAAAATATTATCTACTTTACAATAACTCAACTAAAATATTGTTTATAAAAACCGTTCCAACTCTGAAATATAATATCTAAATTCCGCATAATATAAAAATCTAATTAAAAATTTATGTTATTCTTTTCAGTTTTGCTTATTATTATTTTTTGTGTCTTAAAGGTTGACAAATAAATTAAGTCACTTTCTTTTATTCTTAAATAATATTTCCTTAATTTATTCAAAAAAAAAAAGTGACAAAAACAAAACTAATTCGAAAAATCCTAGTATAATTAATGAGAATATTTAAAAAAAATCTCTTTTTAAAATCTCAAGTTTCCTTTTTTTTTTTGTTGTTTTTTGTTTATTTATTATTTTTAATTTAATTTTTTCATCTTTCCTTTCCTCTATTCACTTTACCATCTTTCTAAGCATTATTATTATTAAAATTAAAAATTATCATCATAAAAGCTAAATAAAAATGTAAATTATCTAAAAAACATTCAAAATAATTGACATACTTTCCTTATTTTATCAGTATGTATATATATATTATATATATATGTGAACAAAATCATAAAATAATTTTGTTTAAATAACAAAACAAAAATTAACAAACAAAAGGAAAATTTAAAATAAGAAAAAAAAAAAAACAAAAGATAAAAATACCCTTTTTATTGTATTTACTAAGCCACTCAACCAATCTTCTATGCCCCTAATATGTTAAACCACAATAATAAATTAATTCTTCCAGATTTATTTGGATTTTAGACAAAAATATGTCACCCAGAAATTATTTTTATAGGATTCAAAAATTTTGAAAATATAAGTATTTAAAGATTTCGGAAAAGTCTTATTAATAAATCCTTCAACCTAAGTTCCTTCTTTCATTGGTATTTGAAATTTTTTTTAATAAATTATCAGCACCTGGGTAGTTCTGCGGAAAGTGTTTGAAAATATGTTAATAGAGAAAACAGTTTGGTTTTAAACTTATTTATATATCATACTTATTTAAAAAATAATAATAATTGAAATAATTTATAATATTTAATAAAAATTAGAATAAAAATTAGAAATTGTAACTATAGATAAATTTAAGGATCATTTTAAATTTTAATTAGAAAGAGCAGATAAATTTGTTGTTGGGGATTTATCAATAAATGTTGCACCTGCATATGACCAAACGACTATAGTTATCTCAAATATACCTAGTGCTGTCAGCTTTCCAAATATATATATATATATATATATATCTTTAATAGAGCATATTATCATTTAAGGACGAAAAGGACATTTGAAGGCATCCTTGTTGCTTCAATATTGTTGTATATAAACCGTTATATCTATTATTAATCAATTAAATATTTATATAGTTATTTTAAACTCTACGATATAGATATAAAGCATGTAAGAGAAAAAGAGAACGATATACAAATATTGGGGCGGTTTCTTGGCGGTTGTACCTAAAATATTGAGTAATATTGAGTAATATTGAGTTTTTAAAGAAAAACACGAACATTTTTTTTTTTTTTTTTCAAATATTTAACTTTGAACTACAATATCTTTGTAACGGCAGCACTTATCATCATCAAATTAGCTTTAAAATATTTCTCAGACCGTTATCTTACTATGTTTATATTAAATATCATCCATGTCTTTTTCGTCCTTAAATAATAAGACGCGGCATTAAAAATATATTGTTGGCTCATATGCCAAATGGCGTAGGGCCCTTAGAATTAAGACATTTACATAACTTGTTTATTAAAAAAATCAAACCAAATCAAAAATTTACTGTCACAACACAAAAAATTTACATAAAAATGTGCTTGAAACATCACTTGAAATTAATAACCTAAAACAGCGCTACCAAGGATCTAAGCTGCATTTTTAACTAATTCGAGGATGCTCTATCGATTAGTGATATTTCTACTAACTTCCGGGAACGACCAGAAAAGGGTTTTTGAAGACCAAAATCGCCGAATTTAACCAAAATCCAGATTTTTAAATGGGAAGGGGTACTTTTTATACAAATTCGGATTCTACGACGAAAAATAAGAGACTTTTGTTGATGATTTTTTTGTTAAAATTTTCTTGTACTCCCAAGTATACTAGATATCGTACTGAAGAAATAATATATATAAAGCTTGTTCTGTAGTAAAATGAAAAGTGGAAGTGAAAAAGATAATGTTATTAAAATTGTCACTATAAATTATAGGTTAATCACTTGAAGCAATTTAGTCCATTTAGAAAAATAATTATAATCATGTTCAAAATTCGTTTAGTTTTACTTGTTTTCTTTGCACGATGACAGAAAGTTTTATTTTCTAATAGAAAATGGCAATAACTCATTATTAAAAATTGGTGCAATTTTTAAAATCTGACTGAGACCGCCTCAATTATTATTCAAGATATAATATCATAGTATAATTCTTAAAGTGCAATAATATAATATTCCTATTTAAACTTAATTTCTTTTTATGCCATTATATTTTCTTTTAACCAAACAATAACATTCAAAAAGCTGAAATAAAATGACAATAATGACATTTTCATAAAATTTAAAATTTATATCATTGCCATAATCATTATAATAATAAATATTGCTAAATATTGCTGGAATTAAGCATTTTTTTGGTGTTTTCAAAAAAAATTTGACATAAAAAGTTAAAAAACTATGTATTATGGCAATATCAATTTTACTCTTAAAAATTTATTAATTATTGTCATAAATTTATTAAAAAAGTACCAGTAGCTAGTGTGAAGTGCTAATAAGAATCCTAAATTTAAATTATTAACTGTCAACATAAAAAATTATTGATTCGATATTCAACGTCTCGACACGATATTTACGCTACAGCACTTATAGCCTCATTTTTTTTGTAAATTAAGAATTTTTTTGAAATTTAATTGCAAACCAAAATCTTGACAAATATCTTGACAAATATCTTAACATTAATAACATTTTCAAAATAATTAAATAGTTTTGAAATATATTCTGGAACATAATAATCAAACAATTTGTGTAGAACTACCCACCTATATTATTGTATTATAAAAATTATTTTTAAATATTTAATTAAAAGAATGTCAATTCAGAAGGATAAAACTTGAACAAATTAACTGCATTCCATAATTATTTTCATTATTGTTTTAGTTAAGTCTAATTTTTACACCACTTATCAGTTAAACCCATACCTATCACATGTCATTAGAATAGAACATCTATCATTAGTAAATCACTTTTCTTTTACAACAATATTTTTTTCCCCCTCTAATGGTATAACTTGTCTCTTTCTATTATCCTTAAAATGGAATTTTTTTTTTTGTTTTCTTCATGTGATCGTTTTATTGAATTATAAAGCAATTTATTAACAATAAAAATTATGATCCCATTTTAAGAGGAAAAACAAAAGTGTAAGAAAGAAAACAAATAAAAGAAAATCTTTAAACGATTATCCTTACAAAAAAAAAAAAAAAATAAGAGAGAAAAAAAAAGCAAACAAAAACATAAAAAATAAAAGTTTTCTCATTTTTGTATTTTGTTTTTTTTTGTTTTTTTACTCTTTATTATTTTCTCATTCTCTTTCTGTTAAGTATGCTTTGCTTGTATACACAGACAACGTATTCAATTCCAGTTTTGTTATTTGATATCAGCTCTTATAAATTATATCTGTTTTAAATTTTCTTATATGAGTGTATATATATATATATATATATATATATATATATATATATATATATATATATATTATGTATAATTATAATATAGAGAATTATTTATTGTCCTTGTATTTTAGTTTTTACTTTCTTTTGTCTAATAAAATACTATATTTACTATATTTAGTAAAATAATAACAAAAACAAAAAAAAAAAAACAGATATACAAAAATATTTTTTCCTTTTTGTTGCGAGTCCTTAAAAAGGGAAAGTTAATTTTTTTTCTTTTTTGTTTTCTTTAAGTATCCTAAATAGAATTTAACTTTAAGAAAAGAAATAACAAAAAAGCAAAAAAACAAAAACCAAAATAAAACGGATATATGAGGTATGTATTTAATTAAGGAGAAAAGAAGAAAAAGCCGGGGAGTTCCTAAGAGTAAAATTTTGATTTTTTTTTTTTTTTTTTTTTGGAAAATAAAATTCAGATAGGGTGTTGACCACAGCAATATTGTATAAGTTTCCGAATAAAGTTTTTTTTTTTTTTGGTCTTATCTTATTTTCGTTTTCATATTTTCTATTTGACTCCATCAAATTACCTCAGAGAATCGTTTACAAAATTGAGGAATAGAAAAGTTTTTATCCTTTGAGAACTTTTTTTTGTTTTTTTTTTTTAAATAAGGTTTTTAAAAAGTTTTTAAGGTATATAAATTATAAATACTAAATTAATATTAGTTATACTTAAATATGTACATTACTACATGTAAGTACAGTGCTGTTTGAAATTTATTGAACAAAGATTTTTATTTTGAAAAAAATATTTTGTAAAAGGTTGTAACCGGGCTGAATCTAGCGGTACCAAAATTAGTAATTTATAAATTGTATACCACAATACCCATTGGGTGTAGTACAAGGCCATTAAAAAGAAGCTATTGGAAAGAAATGCTAGATGTAAATAAGGCTATTGTTTCCAAAGCTATATGCGAAGGGATAGACTGTTTTTAAACAATGATATGTTTACATTTCCGAGATAATAGCAAAGTTGATTTAACTGATAAAATGTGGAAATTGCTTATTATTCACTTACAAAAAAAAACATGTTCAACATTTTGTATCCGAGCAGCATATTAGCTAAGATGAAAGCATGATTCAATATTATGAATGTCATCCTTGTAAGCAGTTCATTAGAGGACAAACAGTTCGGTTTAGATTGTAGTTTTTTTTTTTTTCTTTATTAACAAAAAATAATGTTTACATTATATACATATGTATTTGTATAACAATATTTTATCATTGAATTATTCATTATTGGAGTAAATATTAATATATAGAAGGATTCAGACTTTAGCCTAAGCCTGTATGGTCGTATAGTTATTTACATTTTAAGAGTTATCAAAAATAAAGTTTTGATTTAAAATAATTAAGAGTAGATTTTCCTAAATATTCAATAATACTAAATTTATTAATACTAAATTTAATAACTACCAGCATTCTAACATTCCTTCCCTATTAAAATTTTATTTGATTTTCATTGAAGTTTAATAGCGATAATTTAAACAGAAGTACATCATGATAAACACAGTCAAATGCCTTTTGTAGGTCGATAAATAAACATCCAGTATATTGTTTTTTATCTATGCTTTTAAAGATAAAATCAGTGAGTACTAGACAGGCAGCCGTCGTATTTGATCTTTCTTCAAAACCATATTGTTCTTTATTTAAGACACAATTGTTTTTAATAAAAACTATAAGTTTTTCACAACTTTTTCAAAGATCTATAATTAGATAAATCTGTTGTATCACCTCCTTTATGTATTGGAATAACATTAGCCACTTTAAGTGAAGTTGGAAAAACTGAATTTTCCATAGAAGTATTTATTAATTTTACCAGAGTTGGTATCAATTGACTATTGAATTTTTTTATTAATTTTGCTGAAATACTATCATATCCCTTAGCAGTTCCTGGTTTTACAGAATCAATTAATGTTTTAATTTCATCTGGATTCGTAGGAGTTAGTTGCAGTTTTTGATATATATTTTTGTTGAAACAACCCAAGTAATTTTTATCAATGTCGTTTGCTGTGGGAATGTTTAAATTTTTTGTAATATTAACAAAGTAAGTGTTAATAGTATTTGAAATATTTTGGGGGTTATTATATATTTTATTATTAAGATGTATTTCTGATAAATTATTTGAGCTTTCGTTACAGTTTTTATTATACATAATCCTTTTATATAGAGCCCATAATTTTTTGCTATTGCTAGGATCGCAAGAAATGGCTCGAGAGTAATAGTTAAGTTTAGCTTGTCTGATTTCTTTGTCAACACTTTTTTTTATATTTTTCAAATAAGTTAGAAGTTTTAGTATCATTAGGATACTTTTTTTTTAATTTGAAGAAAGAATCACGAATCTTTATTTTTTATAGAATTTCGCTGTTCATCCATTCTTGTTTTTTTTTTATTTATTATAGGCTTAGATTTAGTATAAGATTTAATCTTCCGTGTTAAAATTCCGACTAAATCATCAAAAGAATCGTAATTTTCTAGGTCATTCCAAAGTCTATCATCACCAAGTTTTTCATAGCTCAGAATTGTTTTGGTGTTATTGTTTAACTCTTTCGTTATTTTTAAATTCGTACTTACAAAGAGCATTTAATGGTCAGATAGAGTTGTGTCGGCAACGTGTAAGTTATAGTTATAACTAAGTCAGTAAAAAAATGATCAATTACTGTTTGTGTGGTTGAACTAATCCGAGTTGCAAACTTTTTCGTTAGTTTGTTGTATACAACATAGCCATTACAAAAGATTGTATTTAGGTAATTCTTAACATCAAAATTATTTTTATCTAATAAATTGATATTAAAGTCCCCTAAAACTAAAGAATTTTTATATTCATAAGTAATTTCATCTAGTTTACTGATAAAATTATCTAATCTGGTTTTTTGTGATCTATAGAAACACATTATATTCACATTTTGTTTTAATAGTCTTACTATTAGAATGTTCGAATTATTGTAGTTTTCCTCTAATACGAAGGTGCTACTAATATTGTTAGAGATATAAATTGCGGCACCACCATAAGCTGTATCGCGATTTGAAAAGTACGCTTTGTAACCTGGAAGATTAAAAAATTGATTTTCATGCTTTAATAACCAAATTCCAGTTAAAACAATAACGTGGATATTACAATGAAGATTATTAATCAAAATTTCTAAATTATCTATCTTATTTCGGAGACTCTGCATATTAAGATATATTATATTAAAATTTTCATTGTATTTCATCATTACATTTTTAGCACACCCTATGAAATGATTGACATTTATATTCTCTTCAATATTACACATCATAGCTATATAAGTTCGATAAACCCTAATATGATGATAAGCCCTATATAAATAAATTTATAAATAAATAAAATCCGGGTTAGATACAAAGTTTGAAGCGTTAGTATACTAAGGAGGGTTATTTATTAAACTTTGACATATATATCAAGAGAAAAAACTTTAAATGCAAACAAAATTTCAACACCTAAAAATTTTAGAAGAAAATATATTCGTAACAAGATGGCTGGAAAATTCTATAGTTAGAGTTTTGTTTTCTTGTCATGGTATTGAACCTCTATAACAAATGTGAAAAAATAAGTATTATAGACAACAACAAAAAATTATAACGGTCCCTCAACCACATTGTTTAGCAGAATATAACAAATTTATGGGTTGTTCATATAAAATGGCAATTGGGATGTAAACCTTTATAGATTACGAATCAGAGACAAAAAATGGTGATGGTAAATTTTTACGTGCTTATTGTTGAATAATTAGTAATCGATCAAGTCATCTAATCAATATAGTACAAAATTATTTAACTAAATATGGCGTTATCTCAGAGGCTGGAGAGCAAAAGAACAAAATCGTCTTTTAGTTCTGTTTCTGCAAAATTTTCAGACGAAATAAGATTTGCTAGAACTCATTATTTTGTACAAGCAACAACACAAAGACGGACGATTTGCAGATAAAAATTGTACAGAAAGAATTACGTACACAATGTTTGAAATGTCATATTGGTTAATGTATTCCTTGCTTTAATCAATTCCAGGCTCAATAAACAACAATTGTTATAAATATTTTGCATACTTTTTTATTTTATTCACATAGTTACCTAACGCTGTCATATGGTACCAGAATATATTTCACATCCATTATAAGATATTTTAAAAAATATTGTTCTTCGTCTTAATCCAGAGACAACAGCGCTTTTTCTGCCTTAATTCGGAGATTGCTTAGACATTCTGGTATTTTTTGCAGCAGCAAAATTGTATTTTGGAGCCCCACAGAATTTGACCATCCCGCGATAATTGCAATATTATCCTTTCATTGAGATCTAAGCCATTTCTCATATCTCGCCAATATTTCATTTTTCCAACACGGTTGACACTAAGATCCATTCAAATCTAACTTCATTTATTTCAATCCTCTTTGTGTAATCTAGCCACTGACAGCGTTTTAAACTGATTTAAAATACTATAAAAAAAAAATATTTTTTTTTTATGGTGTATTAGGTATTCTTTTTTTTGGACATAACTGTAATTATGTATTTTAAACTTATTAAAGCAGTGATAAAATTCAACAGTGTTGGATTAAGGATATTATGTTTCAAAGAAAATATTTTCATAAGAATATTGCTTACAGGATTTAATGAAGTTATACCTATACCTATATACAAATAAAATATTTATTTTTCATGTATAATTAATTAAAGATTTTATTTTTTGTTTTACAAAACTATATTTTAGGTATTTAAATGGCGTTAAAGTGGCATTTAAAGTTTTTTATGTATAACAGATTAAAAACAAAGATGTTCTACATCTGCAATGTTAATTCTTTGGTAAATAATGTAAAATTGTCTTTTTTTTTATTATTAACAAAAAATATGTCCTTAACTTATTAAAACTTTAATTATTCTTCAGAAATATTATATAAGTTAGTGTTCGTTAATATTTTAATTGAGTAGGTGCTTACTTCGAGAATAGTTTAACTATAGTTTACTAGATGGTGGTAATCAAAAAAAAAATTTCTGTTAAAAATTGGAAACGCAATTGTAATTATCGCAATAATTTTTGACTTAAATGTTTGTTAACTTAAATTATTGTTAAGACCTGGCGTATGAAGCCAGTAACTACTTACAAAAAGCTGAAAGATTAACCAACCATTACAATTAATGATAAAGCTATAAATATAGAGACCACAACCAAGTATTTAAGTATTAGATATGACACTTGATGTTAAACTTAAGCGGAAAGCTCATGTAAAAATGTAGAAAGAGAAATTAAATATGCAATTTAACATAGCTTATAGGAAGAAATTCACGTTTATCAATATAAAATAAAATATTAATTTTTCAATACTAGATAACCATGTGCGGTTTATTAGATAAGCAATTTTGCTTTCTTTCAATTATTCCTATATTGCTATTAGAGCAAGCCTCACTTAAAGTCCGAAATTTGACTCTAGCTAATGCTAAGCATCTGCAAAGGAAATATCAAAATGTTTGTGTTTAGTTTTCATTTTGACAGCTAAGAAAATGGCGGGTTGAACAAACAGCGTGACTTGTTATCGGTTAATGAGCTGTACTGATAGCTAATACTTTTTATATATCAATTCGGGAACTGCTACCACTGGCTTAGGAGCGTCCTTCTCAAAGTACCTGTCATAATTGAAACTTTGTTTGGCTAATACATTGTCTCTCTGGTTAATGTGACCAGAAATCCAGAGTAGAGAGATTGTATAAGGACAAATTACGCTTTCAAATTTGTGTTGGCATTAGATATGATTTTTGATTGGGTACAGTACATTTTGAAAATTGACATTTTGAAATAGATATTTGGTCTTTCGATATTTCGTAAAAAACTTAAGCAAAATGGACCCTTTTTTTTTAACATAAAACACTAAACCCTGCAGTTTCACAAAAGCTTAGGTTTATAATAATAAGAATACTCTTTGCCTTCAATATGTCCTTAATAAAAGGAAAATTAGCTAAAGGACATTTCACATTTTTACATTTCGACATTTGCAAAAACAAACAGTGTGAGCCTAAGAAGTATTTGCATAACCGCTGTAGGTGTGGTTCTAAAAGGATTTGTACTGCTTCTAGAGTCTAGATAACAAAAACCAAATTATGGCGATTTAAAATCTTTTAAACGGAATATTCGAAGCTTTGGTCCTTTCAAAAAAATTTCCTATATCAGATATAGGAAATTTATACAGAATGTGAAGGCTTCGCTCCTGAATTCTAGAATATCAGTCCTTCCGTTAGGCGGCAAAATAACCAAAAACGTATGTACAGTACAAGGTTTTATAATATTGGTAGTTGTCTCAAATTTTTAGAAGCGAAAGCTGTAGTTCCAAAGTTGGGCTCATTTAGTTGAAAACTGGGTTTCTACTAGAAAAAGAAAAGAGAAACGGTAAAACACAAAACCTTGTATTAAAAAACTTTAGGTTTGAAATCTACGTAGTTTATTCTGTAAAAAATATATTTCTACTTGTTTTTGTAGACAAATAGGTTAACTTTATCTAATATTTTGGGAAAAAGGAAATGAAACTCCAAAATTACTTCTAAATTAGAATCCTCTGTTCCAGATCTCGAAACAACCAAGATTATTATTTAGTCCAAGTCCTCCACTGATTTCGGTCACGAGCGGAATCTCTCCAGTTGGTGATTTGAAGTTTTTTCACATCTGCCGATACTTTATCTCTCCAACGAAGGTGCGGCCTCCCTCGGCGACGCGTTGCCTGGGGCGTGGATTCGAAGAGTTTCGTAGCTGGAGCATTTTCATCCGTATGCTCTACATGTCCTAGCCAAAATGAAGACGTCTTATTCTGACTTTTTGGCTAGGTCCATGTCGTTGAACAGCTGGTATAGTTCGGCATTGTATCTTCTCCTCCAAACCTCTTCGTCAGACGTAGGACCATAAATGCGACGAAGAACTTTTTTCTCAAATATACCAAGTGCATACTCGCTTGCTTTTGGTAATGTCCACGATTCAGAAATATAGCAGCTCCGGAAGAATGAGCGTTTTGTAAAACTGTGCTTTGGTATTTTGGGATAGAAGCTTTGAACCCAGTTGTTTGGACAAACCGAAGTAGCAACGGTTTGCTAGGGTAATTCTTCGCCTCACTTCAACATCGATGTTATTGGTGGAGTTGATGTTGGTTCCAAGGTAAGTAAAATACAGAGTTAGCAAAAAACCTATAGTACTTTATTTTTACTATAGAATTTATGCCAATTGCTCATTTGTTAAATCTTTGATTGCGCAAGCTAAGTCTAACTTTTTGCTAAATCTATATTTTACTAAAGAATAATATTTTGCCGAATATTTATTTTGTTAATTAGAAATGTCCATTTGTTAAATGAAGTTTGCTAAAAGAGCAGATACACCATGATCAATATTAGAGTTAGAGCTTCTCTCTATATTGTTAATAATCAAAATCTACACTCCAATTCACTACTTTTTACTATACTGGAATATTTTAAGATAATTTCAAGAACTATGACAATTTTTAATAACGCTTTACGAATCACTCTGATCAACAAAAAAAAAAATAAAACAAAAATACAAAAACAAAAATTATTTAAATGTAAAGAGATCTAAAAATCAAAAATCCTTTGGGACTATTCAAAAATTAGTTTATTTTTATTAAATCGGTGTCAAAAATAACAACATATTATAAAATAATTTGATTCTATTGTTCTTTTTGTATATACAAATAAAGAAGGACATTTAAAAAAAAAAAATAAAAAAAACTAAATATAATGCACAAAAAAAACAATAACAAGTAAAAACAAATAATAAAAAATAAAATAAAATTGAAAATTATGCAAATTTTGAATATTTTATATAAAGAGAGAATTACATAAAATAAAAAAAGTTTTTTTTCCAAACACAAAAAAAAAGGATTTTCATTTTTATTTATTTTTTTTTTCTTTTTGTAAAAGAGAAAAAACAAAAAAATAAACTTTCTACTAACTAACACTATTGTTATGTAAAATACTTGACTAGAAAGAGAATAATTTCGCTTGTAGCATCAAACGATTCAATTTTATTCTATTCAAATTTTTTAGTTAGCTATTTTGTTCTTGTTTTATTTTCCTGTTACTTTATTCTTTAAAAAAAAAAAAAAATAAAACAAAAACAAAGAAAATATAAATAAAAAAAAAATTTATTTTTCCTTTATATATTTTTTGATTGCTTATTATCCTTTTAACTAACTTTTGCTTAACTAAATTTTAGTGTTAGTGAGTTGTCTTGTATTAAAAATCCATAAAGAACAATGAAAATAAAATTTATAAAGTGTATAAGAAAAAAACCAAAACAAAATAGAAAAAAATAAAACGAAAGTTTATTAATGTCATCGTCTTAACAAGGACATTAACAAACTAACAAAAAAAAAAAAAAAACAAACAAAAAAGAAAATAATTTTTTTTTTAAATTAAAAAAGGAAAAGGAAGTTAAAAAGAGAAGTAAATAAAAAACTTATAGTTATTGAAAAAAAAATAAACAAAAAATGGTAACAATTTAAAATACAAAGAAAAGCACAAAATTGAATATAGTCAAATCAAAATAGATTTAAAAGGATTAATACACAAATTTAGAAAGAAATTATTATCGTATTGTTTGCATTCTTTTGTTGCATATTCACAATAACTAAACTGAGTCGTTCTGAAATAATTTTGTGGATTGTATACGGTTTGTTTATGTGTATGCACCCAGCTATATATAATCTATTTATGATTATATATAAGGATATTTTATCATTTGAAGGATCAGCAGAAAATAAAAAAATAATTGTACTGAATTGATTTGATATGCTTCCATTCGAAACAAGTACATATATTTGAATTAAATTCGCAGCTGAGGAAATAATTCAATTAATTTTGTGTACTGATATGAACAAAGATTTAGAATTGATGGGATCAGTGTGATGTGAACAAACGATATAGAATTGATGGTGAATGATTTAGGATCTTATGTCATTATTAATGTTAACGAACGATAAGACAAATGTGAATTGGACGTAAGTTGTATGTTTGTGAATTAGGTGATCTGAATATCTGAATTGGGAGTGCGTTTAGAAGTGAAAATGAATATAATTATCAGACAATTTAAATTAGTGGTTGTTTTATTGGAAATTGAATAGTGATGGAAACTGAATTATTAAAAATTAAAATTATTTTAAATACGAAAATGTCTCAATCTGCTTTAACTACCAATTGTTAGTAGATATTTGTTAACATAAAGTCGTGGTTATACATTATTAAAATTTGAACTGGAAAAAAGGCTAAAGAACAATATGGTTAATTTGGTTTACACAGCCAAAAGCCGGTATTAATTTTTCAACATCATTGTAAATATTTTTCATTATTATATTTTTGTATTTTGAATTATTTTAGTTGTCGTTTTGTTATATTTAAAAGCCAAAATGTAAACTTATTTAGAGTCTGTAATGAGATGACTGGCTCTTCTTAGACATTGTTTTTGAAATAAATAGATAAATAGAATATTTATACCGGGTGAGCCAGACCATGTGTATCAGCTTTTTAAGAAGGGAAGGAGCCGTTATTTTAAAATTAAATAAAAATTTTATTAACTAAATCCATATTTTTAACTTCCGGAAAAAACCGGAAAATGGATTTTTAAGCTCAAAATTTGCCGAAATTGGCCGAAATCGAGATTTTCAAATAGGAAGACACACTTTTTTTTTTTGCAAATTTTGATTCTACGATTTAGTTTCTAATTTTTTTTTAATTTTAAAATAACGGCTTCTTTCCCCTCTTAAAAAGCTGATACGCATGCTCTGGAACACCCGGTATATACAAGATTTAGCGCTTTTGTTTCGACTAACTACCACAACTCGGTAAAAATTTGCTAAATTTGCTACTATTATTACAGACAAATAGGGTGTCTTGTTATCAATGATTAATTGTGCTCACTAGATGATAATTGGGGTAAATTGAATAAAAAATAGATTGGAACAACCATATTTGCAGGGATTTAGAAGTTATTGAGACTAACATTTTTATTTTAAATTTTAAAATTTTTTTATTTTAATTTTATGATTATAGAATCGCAATCATATCAGATAGGACAGAAGTATGATTTTTAAAAGCTTATTTTAAACCAATTTTAAATAAATATGCCTTAAATCGTATAAGTTTTGCTCTAAAGTCGTATATTATAATTTTTTTGATAAACAAAATATAATTTAAAGTATGTATTAATAACGGTATTAATATACGCGGTAATAATTTAAATAATTGAGTTAAGTTCAACTGACATTCAGCTCAAATTTTGAGGAGTAGCTTGCAATTAAGTTAAATACAATAAACTTAATTTATGAGTTAGCTCCAAAAATGTAACGAAGTAGATCAAAGATTAGTACCTTTTTGCTAATCCAACGTATGATGCAAAATATGAGCTTTTTATAAGCTTGGTTTTATGCGCATTTATGATTTAGCTCCAAAAATGTAATGAGGTAGATCAGAGGTTAGAAACCTTTTTACTAATCCAACTTATGAGGCAATTTAAATTTTGTGTTGAGTCAAAATATGAGTTTCTTATAAGCTTGGTTTTAGGTTATATTCGCTCCTGAAGAGATATTTAAGCGCTTGTCAGAATACCATCATATAAGTTTGTTAAACGATTGTTATTTAAGTTATATTGGAGGACGTAGAACGACCCGAGGGTGTCGACAAGGTTAATCATGATTTTTTTGTTATTAAGTACCTATGTTCTATTATTACCTGTAAAAAAATTTTCAAAAGATTTTGAAATATCCTGAAAATGTAGATTGTTTAGACTTGAGTTTTTTTTGTAAGTGCCTGCTCAAACTATTTCCTTATATTTTTTTGTCTTTTACTTTTACTGTTATTTTCTAATGCAGAGCTGCAAAAACTGAAAATTGTAAAAATATTAAGTAGGGCAGCCCTTTACAGGGAAGATAGGTGTTCAATTAATATTTTGTTGGATAAATCGTCCAATGAAATCTTATTAACATTAATTTGTTTTTTAATTTGTTGTATAACAGTCAAAATATTAGTAATATTCTTTGCTGTCAATAATGTTAGAATTTGGCTTGAAAAAAGAAATAAATTAAGGAAGCAATATTCACTAATCGATAATATAATTCAGGGGTAACTTATAGGTCATTATAAGTTTGATTTATTAAATGTTCAGTATCAATTGTCGTTATCAAGACAGTAACAGTAATAAGTCAAAAGAAAAAATGCAAGTAGATATGATAATAATTCTATATTGACGATAAAACAATTAACAGTAGTTAGTTGAAATGAAAAACCGAATACAGAGATATTCTGTAGTACATTTTGGTAAATAATTATGGCTTCTCGCCTGAATAGTAGTTTTTTTTTTGCTTGCTGAAATGAACAAAATAACCCTGTATTTCAGTACAAAATTGCGTTTATTGTTTTGCAACAGCAAAATTTTATATTTAATTTAGATATTATATTTTAAATGTGATTAATTTAAATAATTTCATAGTACCTACTTTACAGAATTGGATTTTTGGAGTTAAAGTTTAAATAGGAAATATAAAAAATATGCCATTACTGTTAAATTTATACAAAAAGTGCAAAATATAAAAAAAATACACAAAAAAATTCATTGCGCAATAAGAATATTTTTTTTTTGCTCCTTAAAGGAATATTTTTAAATAAAAGGATATTTATTATATTAAAAGAGAATAGAAAAGTTTGCTTTTCACAAAATTGCCAAAACAATTGTTGGTAATATTTTCATAATAATATTATTATTATACTTTATAAGTTTATTTATTTTTTTTATTTTATTTTAAGTAGTTCAAATTGGAACAATTCAGAATTGAAAATTCTATTTTTATTTTCGAATAAAATAATGCAAAGCAAACGATATTGCATTTAGTATTGAAAATTTTTATTTTCTTATTTGAGCTCCTAAGGATATGTGCAGAAATTGAATTTAATTTTAGTTGTGAAATTTTATTAAAATATTTTTTTTTGTTTGTTAAATAATACAGGTTAATGTAGTTGTCGGCACGAAATAATAAATGGTTTTCACAGTCTATTATGGAGCCATGACTGCGATCACTGATTGATATATGCATTAATTATAAATGTCACAATGTTTCTACCGTTGATTGATATTATATATATGTAAACTAACTCTCAACAGTCAAATTTAATGCATAGAACAAACAGACAACAGATCTCTATTAGAGGTGAAAGCTCGTTACATTTTTATGTAATAATTATCATTATATCATTTTCCAAATCGAAATTGATCAAAATCTTATGTTATTACAGTGCAAGCACGATAACTTAAACTAGTGAAAAATTCAGAATTTTCTTTCATTATAATATATTATTTTTTTATTTTATACATATCGATTTGTAATGTCTAATACACTGATGAATGAAGGATATTTATTTATTTAGAAAAAATAATTTATTATAGTCAAAGAAAATCCGACTTTTAATTACTAAATTTAAAATTGTGTTAACCCTTAAATGCATGATTTTTTATTTCTGGTCCAAAAAATAATTTTTGATTTGTATTTGGTACACAAAACACCAAAATAAATTTAAAATTTTGATTGTAGGTTTCTGGGGACTCCGGGGGACATTTTTTACTATGTTGTTTATATCGATTATTTTAATTCCACATTACATAAATTTAAACATTTTATCATAAAATACCCCATATCTTAGCAAATTTTAAAAATTTGCTTTGTAACACTTATTACATAATAATTTGCTTAGTAAACACGTTTTAACATAATCTAATACAAAATCCTTTTTTAACTAAGCCTAAAAAAAAATGATGTCGAAGCAAAAGTTACATGACTTTTAAATTGATGTTGCATACAACAGTATGCATTTAATTTTCAAAAATATTTGTACAAGTTGTCAAATTTAAATGCCCTTTCCCATATGAGTATCAAAAATAATATTAAAAATTTGTTCAAACTGTATAAACAGAAATAAAATGGTCAGTCACTATAATATTAAGCTACGAGAATACTAAAGAAATAGAACTATATATACAAAGTTGAATAGATGTATTTGACTACCATTACTGTTTTATAATATTTACTGTCCAGTATAAAATTTTTGAAGAAATGCAATTGTAAATGTCAACAAGACAATCAATGAGTAAATTATTATTTATCAACAATATAAGATATACCGAATAAGCTACTATTATTGCCCATATTATACCAAATTTGCAACACTCATGTAAACGCAGTAAATTTCTTCAGTAACATATGTATATGATTTATCCATAAATGTCAAGAAATAATTTTTTTGTGGCTTCATGTGAAATAACATATCTAAAATTATTGTTATCTTACATTATGTACGATATCTACAAATGTACTATACAAATACATAACGTTTGGAATTAGTAATGTTTATTGAGTACCTTCTTTTACTCATCAATTTTCAGGCATATCGACTATCTCAATTTTCTGCTCGAAAATGCTCGAAATATTGTAGATATTGTAGTATAAACTTACAGTACCGTACTTAATTAAGCACGAAAAGTTAATTTTACCTAAGTTACTGTCAATAACATAAAAAAATAAAATAAAAATAAAAATGTCTCCAATTATCATTCATTATATTTGTCTATGCAAATTGTTCATTTAAACCAGTTTAAGTTTTCTCAATTATAGCTTAATATTCCAAATTATATAGAACTACTCTTGTCTCTTGTCTAACTTGCTGATAGTGTTATAGTGTTGGTTAGCTAGATGGTTAGCTGATGATCAAAGTTTGTTTAATTTTTCTTTGGAGTACTTCCGATTTTAAAAATAATGTTCCCGGTAATATTTTAAATAAAATTAAATTCATCAAAGTAGCGAAAATTCAAAAATAAATTTATTCTGTAACTGGTTTGTTACCAAAACTCTGCACAAGTTACTACATCCTATCTGCTATATTCCATTAAGTTTGCAATTGAAAATAAATCATCCTATAAATATCCTATATATGGTGAGTTTTGTACCTTAATATAATCTTAAACTTAATTTCTAAAATAAATACACTTACAGTTATTCTAAATGAAAACTGTTAAACCAACATTAGCATTATCAAAACATCCTTAAGCTTGTATTCATAATCAATAATTAAAAAATTATCATCTCAAATTATAAAAAACTTTTCAACTTAATCTAATATGATTTCATTTTTCCTATTAACTCTACTTAAAATTTTCAATCTAATCCCGTAAATGACACATCATGTCACAATCAAATTATTTTCCTTAATTTTACAAGAAAATAAAAACAATAATAAGAAAAAAACTAAAAAATGAAAATACATTATTATGCAAATTTACCGTTGTGTGGTGTTATGCCTATGTAGCAGAAATCATTTTATTGTATGCAATTCAATAAACACTGTTATAGTTACAACCTTTAACACGTATACAAAAAACGTTAGTTATTTACATATATAAAAAAAAAAAAAAAAAAAAAACAGAAAAATCATCGAAAGGGTAACCACAGCATAACAAATTTTTATACATAGGTAGTTGATACTGATATAACTAGTATAGAGACAAATTGAGTGGGGGGATATTATATCAATAAATAAATTGTTTGTTAATTTGTAGTTTATAATCAAAAGTAAACCAATTACTTTACATATAGTTAACTGTTATCATAACGAACATAATTGTTATGTACCTACTAACTGATGATTATTTAATGAGAAAAATAAATAAATTTTGTTTAAAGTATATTGAAAATCAATTATCGATAGTTAATTATTTTGAAATTAGTTTGGTTTTAACGGGATATATGAAATATTTATTAATATTTTAAATAGATTTATATTTTAAATGAGATTTTTAGCTTATAAATATTTATTGTTTACATCATGTTTACAGGTTGTATGTCACTCGAAAATTATATGTATAAATAATTATCTTATACAGACTATTTTTTAATTTGAAACTATAAAATAATAAATTTTTGTACAAATCTTTGTATAATTATCATCACCATCCTGTACCATCATCCGTCGGGCATACATTGGGTGAATATTTTTGTTATCATTTCAGAATTTAGTTTAATTCATTATTTCCTTTACATAACACTATAGTTAGTTATATTTACACAAAATTCTATATAAATGTGGACTAAGTTTCAAGCAAAAGCAGACCAGTATATTTAAATAGTGAGAATTATTTACAAAAATGTTGAAAGGCTGAATAAAGGGAAATTGTGAAGACATCAAAGCATATATATATATGCATAATAATATATATATATATATATATAATAAAATAATAAAATAATACAAATAGTCTTTATTTCAATAGAATTACAAATCTAGTAACAAATTTTGAATACATACAAATTAAATTAATTTTTTGTACATATAATATCTATATATATATATATATATACAAATTCGGTTGTATTATTAATAAAATCACTTTATTGCTAAAATATTCATCTTTATCACTTAATTTACTAAATATTTGTAATTGTTTTACATTTCATACTGATTCTATCATCGTTTCAATAATAACAATTACTCAATAATTGATAGCTTAACTTATTTTTTATTTCTTACCAAAAACAATTACAATCCTACTACTTCGATTTTTACTTACTGATGACTGTACATAATCAATACTGATCTTATTTCAAAATTTTACATTCTAGAAAGATCTACAATTACAATATTAGTTGAGTATTATATTCTATCTTTAATGCTATATAAACTAGTTACCAATCTTCTAATGTAAATATTTGCCACAAAATTAATTTATGTTATTATGTGTATAAAAGTAACATTACATTTAACATAACAGATAACATTATACAATTGTGTAACAATTATTTAAAATAACATTTGTATAACAATTTTATTTTTTATTAATAAGTTAAACTATGTACTAGAACGTCTGAAATGTTTTCTAATATAGCGCAATATTCTGTACGATTTACAGGTGTATATATATATATATATATATATATATACTTTTGTTTGACTATGTTTGGCTGTGTCTATTTAGTACTTATTATGATAAATTTCTTTTATTAAAAGTCTAATTTTCTGTGACTAATAAGTTAATTTTTATATTCTCATATCGATATTTCGGAAGCAACTTACCAGTGATTGCCACTATATTTCGATATGTGTAAAATACAAATTAATTTTGTAATGAAAGAAAATTCAATTTTATTAAATTTAATATTGTATAATTCTGAATTTTCACAAGCTCAAGATATCGGGATTCCACTGTAATAACATAAAATTTTGATCAATTACGATTTGAATAGAAAAATAAATGTATACATTTGTTTTTCAAATACAAATAAATATACATAGAGAAATATAATACTATTTATTATGCAAATTTAACTGTACAGTTATTATTATTTTTATATAATATCAAATTTTATGAATGAAATATTTTGATTTTTATTTATTTATTTTATATATAAATATTTTATCAAAATTTCAAATTATATATGTATATACATACTTAAATATACATAAATTATTATTATTATGATTTGTTTTCCCTTTTCCACATCTTGTTTCCACTTTTAAAACTTCCATAATAGTTTATTTATTGAAATTGATTGATTTGTTAATTTTATAGAGTATATACATAGTATTTAAGAGAAAAACTTTTTTTTTAATAATATTATTAATTAAATATTCAAATTTAGTTGATTTGTTTGATTTGAAGTCTATTATAATAAAATTATTTGATAATTTTGATTTTTTATTTTTAAATTTATGTATGGGTTACATATATATATATATATTTTGATTAATGAACTTTATATACATAAAAATTATATAAAAATAAATAAAACCTGAAGACCTTATTGAGGTTACATTTATTTTGATTTCTTTGACATTTTACATTCAAATAACTTAATCAATATTAAGAAAAAATAAGAGAATAAATTATGTTGAAATTGTGACATAACCTTCAAATTAATTGAAAGGAAAAAAAAAACGAAAAAAAGTAAAATGAAAAAAGACATTTTTATCTCTTTTCATAAAAATTAAAAAATTTAAATTGTGTATTTTTAAAAAAAATATTTCGTTTTTTAATAGAAATTTAATTGGTAAAATATAATTTTTTAGTGATTCCCAATTCAATATGATGGTTATTGTAATAATATGAGTCTGACTATGAAGTTTTTATTTCAAATTAATATTGCTAATTTTTTATTATTTTTTTTTTCTTAGTTCAATAGATTTAAAATAAAGTTTTATTAAACTTAAATAAATTAAAGTTAAAATAATAAATTATTTATCAAGTAAATTTATGTTAAATGCTTTAAAATGGTTAAGTATCAATCAAAGAACTTTAATGTATGTATTAATAATTGTCCACAAAATTAAAATTGGTAAATATCCATATTATTTATGTGATCGTCTAGTTTATGTATCTGATATTCATAATTATAACTTAACAAATGTTAATTGTTTTAGATTAAATTTATTTAGAAAAGAAAAACTAAAAATATGATTTTGTACAATGGTTTAAAACTTTTCAATGATTTACCTTATGAAATTAGTAGTAAAACTAATACAAATGAATTTAAAAATAAATTAATAGAATATGTTTAACATAAATTTATGTAATAATAAATATTATATTTAACAATACTGAATTATATAATTATAAATAGTTAAATTAACTAAATTAAATAAATAAATAAATTAAAACTAACATGTATATTGAAGATCTAAGTCTAGCTAGACTATTCGATTTTATAATTCAAAATATTAGAGTTTGTATTTAAAGTTAATTTAGAAATAAAAGCTATGGGACTGTTGTATTTTAACAAAATAAATTTATAAAGGAAAAAAAAGAAAACAACAAATGAATAAACATAAAAAAGCGATTAAAAGAGAAAAAAATAATAATTAAGTCTATAAATGAAATAACTAATTAAATCTATATATTAAATAAACATTATTATTATTATTATTCTTACTTCAATATAATATATATTCGTTTTATCCTTACTGTAATGATTCAATATACACTTTTCTAATTGTTTTTTCTTTTATTTTTGCTTGTTGCAACAAAATAATATTTAATAAAAAAATTGTTTATTTCATTCTTAAAGATTCATATGGAATCAATTTTTTAAACTAGAACCGGCAGTTCAATTATACATAGACAATTACTATTTCTGTTAACTAATTTGATTTAAAGAGGGACAGTTATAAATTTGAATTACTTATACAATAACTTATTCAGTGTATTCTGTGTATAGATGTCTATCAATCTATTCAAAATGAAGTTGTGCTTTATTTTGCTATTTATTATTTTAAACGCTGTTAAATATAGCTCTCGCTTACAAATATCTGTAAAACTTCAATATTTATTAGAATATAATAGATTTGTTGGATACGTATACGTTGGTGGAATTGAATTGCTTTTATTGATTTCTTATGCATGATATCCAGCTGAATTAGTATTTGTTTGCTGGAACCGATTTATATATATATAGGATTAAGGAATATTTTATGTGGCATTATAAACGCCTAATATATTGCATTTAATGCATCTCTTTGTTTATTGTTGTAAATTAAAATAACAAATGTATACGTATAAGTATACATATGTAAAATCAAATAAAACACACAATCCTAGCTGATAAAATCTAAACTACTTAAATATAAGAAGGCTGTGTCATTACATAAATGGCGTTAAAATAGATTTGAACATTGCCTTGTATATTGTTTAACAGACCAGTAGATTAAAAAATTTGAGTAAAAATAATATCCAGCTTTTGTGTAAATCAAATGGACGTTTTTCTTTTCGAAAGATATTACTTCTGGCAAAGTTTGGAATAAATTTAATTTACCAAAATGGAAGGGGAGTGTTTAAACTATTAATAACTAGAGCCGCATTCAAAAAATTTAATGCTTTCATTCATAATTTTACAAATTAAAAAAATCCATAAGCACACCTCACACACAAGGCTTACTTTGTTCAATTACGTTTAATTTGACAAAACAAATATAAAGGCCATTCTCCAATGCTGGCGTCGACTTGTAACTTTGACTTTCAAAAAGTTTGAACATATAGAAACTAATGTAACCTTCTCCAATGTGAGCGTCGACGGTAAGCGTGAAAATTTTTTCAAGTTAAAGTCGAGCAATGTTCAAAGCTGAAAGCTGAACGCTGAACTATTTGACAGTTTGATTGAATTGGCATTTCTTTTTTGGGTTGTTTTTTATTGTTTTGTTTTTTTTTTGTAGAAAATTGACAATTGAAGTTAGAAGTTAACGCCAGCATTGGAGATTGAATTAATAAAACCGCTGACGTCAAACTTTTTCAAAGTAAAAGTTACAAGTTAAAGCCAGCATTGGAGAATGGCCTTAATACACATTAAACTTAGGTATTGAACACAGCAAGCAAAAAATAATATGAGAAAATATAAGAACAAAAAATAAATCGTAAAAAATTAACGCTCAATTGTTATTGTAATTTTAGACGAAAATAATACGAAATGTAATGTTCGGAAAGAAAATTTAATACGGAAGCCTGATACAGTATACAAAGCAATGATTTGAATATAAAAATTAATTACCGTTAGAATAAAATATAAGAAGGCTGTGTCATTACATAAATGGTGTTCAAATAGACTTGAATACAAATGAATTACCGTTAGAATAAAATTTTAATAATTTTTATTGGCCGAATATTTTGTTTTTAATTATACTAAAACTGGCTTGTTATCATATTATGTCTGATACTAAACATTCTTCTACAGTCGTTTCTATCTTAATAATACGTAGCTATATCCTTATATTTATTTTCGTAATATGCTACAACTCCTAGCTGTGCATTTTTTTGTTACTAAGATATCGTTTAAAATCTAATGTTTTGTTAAATTAAAAAGAATCTTAATATAATATTTCGTTATTATCAAATTGTATTTTGTGTCCCCTATACAGTTCGTAATAAAAAATATTATATTATTATCTACTAAAAATTATACATAAATGAAAATTTGATTCTATGTAATTAAAAATTGTCAACTGAATATTCATATAAAATTTAATTATTAAATATTGGTTCCAATTAGTAATTATCAAATATTTAATTATTATTATTAAGTATAATAATTTATTTCATTATAAGTTGTCTATAGCTATGTATTATTTTGATATCAAAAATATTTTCAAACGAATTCCCTGGATGCATATCATCACAATACCTACTATATTTGAAAATTAGTATGAAAATAATGCAAAAACTGTTGTTTTTGAAGCATTTAGATATATTAAAACTATATTAAAAATTTTTTCAAAACTAAATTAAAAATAAATTTCTGACAATATATATAGTTAAGTATTAAATTTTATTGATAAAAATTATCATTTTGTTTTTTGTTATTAAGCTTTATAATTAAAACAATTTGCTTAGAATATTTTATAATTATTAAAAACAAAAATAATTATTATCACTTCCAAATTCAATTTCAAATTAATTCTCAACAAATAAATATGCGGATAGAAAATTTAATAATTAGAAATGTGGTAAATATTTTTTACACTGTTAAATTTATATAAAATAGTTTGGAAATATTTTTTTTGTATACATATCCCATTTTCTTCTGACAATTTAAATATTAAAAACAAATATCGAACAAAATAAATTATATTTCAGTTGTGTATATTAATTAGTACAATATCTGATATCGGTAAAATTAAATGTAGCTATTTCTTAACAAATGTGATAATTGTAAATATTTGGGTAAATAAATGAATTCAATTAATATATATATAACTATATATATATATATATTTATGTATATAATACATACATATTGGCAATTCAGTCACGAACATATGCTTCATAGGCAACCTCAATACCTATGAATTGTCTACTTGAAATAATAGATGGTAGGAACATTCAATATTAGGAACAGTCAACATTTGACGTATGTAATACTAAGTTGAACTTAATCAATCCACTCAGTACTACATCGAATAACCATAGCCATTGATTGCTAAGTACGAACCGTTTCTAAACCAACTTTACTCCCTTTTGCTGCTTAAACCTCGAACAACACATATCGCAATATTTTGTACCAGATATTATACACACATTTATATAAAATAATTAGATAAATAACTTTAATTAAAAGCTTGTTAAGTTATAGAATATAACATTTAATATAAAACAAAATCAATTGTAAAGAAATAATGAAAATTAAAATAATAATTAAAACAAAAATAAAACGATTTAGGACGAAAAAGGATTTTTTTCCATCTTTCATTTATCGCTCGATAAACTTAACCATATATTATATATAAATATACAACTAAGTATATTAGATATTTATAATATGCTTTAATATATTAAGTAGGTCAGAAAAATATCAGCATCTAATATTCACCAAATTTTTCACAAAAACATTATTAATATAATACAAATGGGAGCTACCCAGTTCCCAAAATCTATATGTCAAACTCCGATTTCGTCTAAAATATTATTTGTTACAATATCTTATTTTACAAATTCCAAATTGCCAAAATGAACATTCCACAAATCAAATAGAACATTTCATTACTAATAATTTTCATACAATTTATTTAACATATTTTATATTCATACAATTTTATAAACCAATAGTTCTAAATAGGCTTACAAGTTGAATAGAAATTTAAAATTTTCATTAAAAAATCAAAAAAAAAATTTAAGTTGAACCAGTCCAAAAATATCAATTTTAATTATTTTCAAACCAACAACAACTACAAAGTAAAATATAATACATTATTTTGTGTTTTACCTACAAATCTATTTTTCTCTTCTTAAATTATAAGCTCTTTGATTTAGATTATAATTATTACTACTATATCCCACCTCCCCCTATCTATATGTAAATATGAAAAAATATTATCCAATTTTTAAAAATTAGGAATAAATATGAGAACTTTTTTTTATTATTTATCATGAAAATCTATTTAATTTTAACAATTCGAACGGAAAAATAGAACAAAATAAAACCAAAAACAAAAAAGAAAATCTGCATGAAATTAAGTGATCCAAAAAATAGCAATATGGTTAACGTAACAGACCATTTCTATTACAACAAATCTACTTAACAAATATTTTTTTTTCATCTATCAACAATCATTATTATTATAACCATCAGCATAATCATCATCATTAACTTTGGGAAAAAATTTAAATAGATAATAATGAGAAAAATCAGAAAGAAAATCCAATCATACGCACCCCAACGCATTTAAATTAAAAGACAGACATTGAAAAAAAAGTAGAACAAAAAAAGAGTGAAAAAAAAAAACAAATTCATGAAAATCAGTCAATATGACATTTAATTTCATTTCACATTCTTTTCCCTATAATTTTTTTCACTCAAATTTTTCTCACATCTCTCTCTCTCTACTCCTCTCTACAATACAAAACAATCATATTCGTTTTATTTATTAAGAGTATTCTCAAGTGTAATCTTTACAAATTAATTAAGAAGGAAATGAAAGTATGTTGTATTGTGTATATATATGTATATATATATAATGTATATATATATATATAATATAATAATGTGGATGAGTATTATTTGACTTTTCCATTAGGTAATCTTCTTTTCACCAGATTTAATATATAAGAGAAAACAAAAAAAAAATAAAATAAAAATAAAATCTATGGAAAAATAAAAAGAGAAAATTTTTGTTTTTGTTGTTTTTTTTTGTTAATGATTATACCTTACTTATAAAAACGGTTGATTTCGGATAAAATGGAAATTAATTTTTTGATTTTGTTCTTTTTTTGTTTTTGGGAAATTTTTTGTTTATTTTTCTTTTTTTACATCAGTTACAATTATTTAATCAGTAAGTATTTAAAATTTATTTCATTTAATTGAATAATATATTTACAAACACAATTAATAATGTAGTAAATATAAGATGATATGTGTAAAGATATGATGTAACAGATTCAATAAATTAATAAGAATAATGATGACTTTGTAATTGAATGAAATTTATAAATTATAAATGTTAATAATTTAATCATGTTGTAACTATTATCATCAATATGAAAGATATTTTTTTTTCGAAGAATAATTTAAAATTAAATTAATTATTTTGAAAATATTTATTATTAAGTGGGTTTAATAATTCTTTACACAAGTCATATTATAAAAGGAAAATTATAAATAAAATCGAATTAGCTTTAGAAATTTTTATCATATTGATTTCATATTTCAAATATGATATATTTAGAACAAATAGATATTTATATATTATAATTTTAGAAATATATGTACATATATGTACATATTAATATTATAATTTGAAATGCATTTTGCTACTTATTAATAATTGTATTGACAGTATTTATTGATGAGAGGGAATATTGAAGAAATACTAATGTGTAAACACATAACTGTAGTTTGTAAGCAAAATCTATAAGGTTATTCCTGGTAGGTTGAAATGAAATATGTATGTACATATGTAAATAAATAAATAACAGTTACAGTATAATTATATACGTTTTAACTTGTTGCAGTCAGTTTTGAGGTTTCGCTAATAAATCCAACTTAAATATTCAAAGAAATTTCAAAGCACAAACCATTGCCGAAGTCATTGACATTAAATTTGACATTAAATATTAAAACAAATTGCTTCAACAAATAAATTTAAAACCGATCGAACTCTTGAATAGCTATATTAGATGATAAAAGAAAGCTGATAAGGCTAAATCCACACAATTTAGTATAGGATAAACTAAATATTAATTCCTCTTAACCCACACAATTAAATATTGCTTTTTAAGCACAATTTCAATCAAGTAAAAATTTATTCAAATGTGATATAAAATTAGATTTTGATAATATTTTAAATGTTGCCAATAGAATAAAAAAATTAACAAAAAAATATATTGAAGTTGGCCTAGTCCGTTGATCAATAAATAAATATGTAAATAAATACTAATGAAACGCTTTAGGATACATAGTTTGAAAAAATTATCTGTAAAGGCAAAAAAAAAATATATTTCTAGATAAACCAAGAATTTCATAAATAAGTAGATATTTAGATAATTTTATTTCATTATATGAACAAACAAATATATATATGCTAAAAGAAAACAAAGCACGAATATGCTGTATTCGTTGCATATTGTATTCAGCCCATACTAACATACGCTATTGAGACAATTGCAAACACATTTAAATCAAAATAGAAAATGAAAACAAGAGAAATGCGAACTCTAAGGCAAATATGTGGATACACATTGAGAGATATCAAACGTATCAACAACATCAGAGACGCATGCGACATTCAAGATATTGTCTATAGTCTTTCTATTTACATATATATGTAAATAGAAGGGCAGAAGGTCGACTGACGAAGGTAATGACCAAATCAATGTCAAACGTCTATCAGGAAGACAGTATGATCCATCTCCAAAATATGCTATGAATACTGGACATTAATTGTCATCACAAAATTGAATAGAAAATATGTATACTGGAAAAAAACAGACACTAAATGCCTATTTAAAGAAAATAATTTTTATTACTAAATTTATTTAAACAAATAAAATACAAAAACTCGGCAAATTTGAAAAAAGTACTTGAAAATTTGCATTGTAAAATACAATGTAAATTTGACAAAGTGTTCATTACTTTATTTATTATAGCGGCTACATCTTTTTTTTGTTACATTTCTGCACTGCTATAAATGCGATTGTTTATATCGTGTAGCTACTAGTTAAAACTTTTTCATTTGTCAAAGTTGTAACTAGTAGCTACGTTTGTTCATTTTGTCAAAGTGTAAATTTGACAAACTTTGTTTATTACATCTGCTACAGCTTTTGTCTACAGCTTTTGTCACTGCTATAAATGTGATTGTTTATATCGTAGCTACTAGTTAAAACTTTCAAATGAAATATGAGTTCATATTCAAACTGCTTCCAAGATAATGTACTTAAAGATACATTTAAATTTTTGGATTTCAAATTTTTCTGTTATGAGGTATTAAGATTTTTTAATTTATTCTTAATTTTTTGTTTTAATATTATTTTAATAACCAGTTCTACTTTTTTCATAGATATTTAAGATATCCACGTAAACCAATATTAATTTGGGGTAATCGGGGTAATGTGCAACATGGGATTTGTGTATTGATTTTGAATGAAAATAATTATTTTGTTTGGTACCTCCTGTTTTTTTAATGATGATTTTTTTTAAATATGTGATCCGATTAACATTTTATTCTGTATCGACAACTCAGAATTGTATTCAAGTATCAGTTTGCTATATTAAGCACAACTATTTTTTGTTCTTTTCTGTTCAACTCATCTTTGCTTGGAATTTAATGTTATTAATATATCATCAGCATCAATGTACTGTAACACCATTTGTGGGGCATAGGACTGGAAATATTTGATTACTATGTATATACTTTACTTTTTCCGTTTGTCAAATATGTGTGCAAAAATAAATTATCAACTAATCAATACACTTTGCTGTGTTAGCATAAATTACAATTTTGATGTTGAAATTAATATTGTTGTAAAGACAAAAATAAATAAATAAATAAATATAAAAACAGCTAACTAGAGTTAATTGTTGAACTTTTTTCCTCTGTTTGGGTAAAATACCGAACAAAAGTTTAGTCTGTATGTTTCAAACTATATAGATAAATATTTATTGCAACTTGTGATGATTGGTATACCAACTGATCTTGTAAAAAACAATTAACACTAATTTATTCCATTTTGATTTCCACCCGACTCGATTCAACCATTATTGTTATTATTTTCGTTATTTCAGTTTTCATTTAAATTCCATTCTAGAGCCAACCGTACGGTGTTAAAATATTTTATAACATATTTATATCCCTCAATATATGTATTTCAATTTCTCAATTTCCCCATTATATTTTCATTTACATATTCATTTCATTTTTTTTATTAATTCATTTTTCTATTTAATATTCAGGATATAATCTGTCATCAATTCTATATAATATTTAATATACAATTAATTTAATTTTGCTAATTATGTTTTGGCAAATTATCAAATTAAGATTCTTAAAATTTAATTAACAAATTTTTTTTTGCAATTACAAAAAATGAAAAAAAAAAACAAAAAACAGAAAGAAAAGTGTTAATTTAATTTTTCTTTGGTTTTCAAATTTTACTGTTAGAAAAACAAAATTAAATAATAAAAAAAATAATAATAAGAATAATGTAACCATATTATTTAAGGTAACGAATTAATTAGTATGAAAATTATGTGAGAATTGTAATTTTTTATTTTGTAAATTATTTTCATAGTGAAAATAATATCATTGTTTTCGAAAAATTCGAAATTAGGTTAAATACTAAAACTTTTTAATTAGAACAGAAATGAATTGAAATTTTGAACGAGAAAAAAAATATTTTTTTTTTTTACTTTTAACCAGTTAATTTTCTAAGGTTGGTAAATTTAATTAGAGGTTTTCAAATTTAAATTCCAAATTTTAACCAATTTAATTTCAATTCATTTTGAATAACAATTACGAGAGAATTTTGGTAAAAAATTTTCTTAAACTATTTTTAAGTTTTTAAGATACTTAACTATGTATATATATATATACCTATTATAGTTATAAATACACATTAACGAGCAATTAATCATTTTTAAATGACTGAATTATTAATTTTGAAATGTTCTCACATTTATTTACAATCCTTTTACCCTTATACAATTTAATTATTATCAATTCAATGATTTTTTTTAATACCATATAAGTACACCTTTGTGTAGGGTGATTCAAGTAATATTTATTTTTTTTATTTTAATATTGAATTTTATTTTATTAAGCTGTAAAAGCAGCAAATCATTTATGTCATTGAATTAGATGTTTCCCCAGCTTAATGTATTGTGTTTTAAATCATATTTAAATTTTTTGTTTTAAATATTTTTAATGTTTTTGAATAGAAAAATGTTATTAAACGGATTTGATATCAATTGTTATTAATTGGATTTGATCCGATATCAATTGTTATTAATTGGAAATGTTATTAATTGGATTTGATATATATTCGTGATATGTTTAATCAAACTTGATATTAAATTAACTAATAGTTTCGACCCAGCTTTTGAATTACTAAGTTAGGATCAAATATTTGGAGTATGTAATCTAAAATACATTTATTTAGGCAAAATGTGTCTACAGAGTGTGGCTTCGCCAGGTCGGGCTGGTACAACATTGCTCAATATCTGTAATACAACAAAACATAATGTAGCTTTCAACGTATGCTGTTGTTACATGTTATATACCACTTCTTAATTTATTTTAGAACATATATTTTCTATTTTATGTATTATCTACATTATAATATTTTCAAATTTTATGTATTTCCTCAATTATAATTACTCATATACTAAAGAAAATCTGTATTGCCATACACTTTGTAATTGATTTTCTCCGAAAACTAACAGTACCTTGTTGACAAAAAAACATTAAAATTAACATGTTTTATTAAAGAATTATCAAACTTAAAAAACGATTTGGTATAGCTTCGTGCCAGTTTATATGCAATTTCTTAATTTTAGAAATGTTTAAAGTTTTAGTGGTATACATACGTTGTAACCGTGTTGGAAGGATTGGAGTGATTTCATTCATCAACACAGTACTTGAATTCATCAGTTAGGTTTTTATATACCGTTAGACTATCTATACCACGCCTATAACTTTTATTTTTATGGATTTTATAAATTAATCCAATATGTTATTAATTCATCTGTGAGTTATAAAAATCGACCAAAATTTAAATATTATAGTTATAAATGAAATCAATGTTGAATTTTCCTTTAGAATAACACCTTTTGCGTTGATTACCAAAAACAATGTAAATATCAATTTATTGGAAATATATGAACATAACTACACTTTTTAACACTCTAACTGGTAGCAACTGTACATTTAACACAAAAACAAAAAAAAATTAAATAAAATATAAATTTATTGTTGATCAAGTGAATAATTTTTACAATTTTGTACAATTACGGAACTTCTTGAGCTAATACCAATTCAAAAACGTATTTAAATGATTTGATAGTAACAATTGGAAAATTAGATGTTTTAAAGTCTCCTGTATAGATAAATAGTGTTGTGTAATTTTATTTTACTTTCATGTTCTCACTGTGAATCATTTAACCTCTATTGAGGCATTATTTTATAGACTTTATCATCGCCTAACTGTAATTGAATTATACTGTTTGATAATAGATTTAAACATTGTTCTGAAATATTGCTTTATTATGAATTTTAATATTTCTTAACTTAAAAAGTATGAAATTGGAACCAGTTAGATTCTAATTTATAACATCTTTAGATTGAAATATCAAAATATTGAAATTGTAGTTTAATTCGAATGTTTTCGCGAATAGATTTGTATTTTCCAGATTTCCAAGTCTAGAACATGTTTTTTGTATTTTCCGAAGGACATTCTTGAACATTAATAAAAATAATAATAATTACATAAAAATAATTAGGTAGTTATGAAATGTAATTAATCAATAACTATTCCTTAACATTTTGTATCCAAAAACCATCGAATTAGTAATTAAAACAAATAAACATAACTTTAAACACTCTGTACATATATATTATGTACAAATATACATATATATGCATCTATAAATATAATTTTAGATACTGAGGTTAATCAACTTGATAAATTAATTTAGAAGCAAAATATATATAAAAAAAAAAAATAAATAAACTATATAAAACTTTCTTATAAAATACTTATACCCAAATAATCAGAAAACAAAAATTAAAAGGACTAAATTACATTAAATAAATCCATTAAAAATGAAAAAAGAAAATATCTTCAAATTCATACAGAAAAATTAACGAATGGAAGAAAAAAAAATTCTTATCTTAACTTTCCAGAACCAACAAAAATTCTTCTAAAACTTTTCTTTTTGAAAATAACAACAACAACAATAAAAACAAAATTTTCCCATTACTTACACAGGAAGTATATACTTATAAATAAATAATAAGACGACAAATAAAAATAAAAAAAAAAATACAATTTAAAAGACTATCATACATTTACATCTTTAAAATATATATATCTACGCATGTATATGTATATATATATATATACAATTTCCTATAATGTCCTTAATGAATAGACAACTTTTATCATCAAGTTGTAATCAAACTGTAACAGAATCTTCAAACTGAAATCCAATTTCTAACATTTGATTCTGAATACAGTAGAGTCTCGATATAAGTTTCATGCTTTGTTATCAGAAAACAATAGTTAAAACGATTTGATATTTTTTTATTTTTTAAATATTTTTATATATTTAAATATTTTTTATATATACATTTTATAATATAAGAAGTATTATTTATAATAGGTCTAGAATTGTAATGTCATATTATTTTATTACAAATTTTGATATTAAACAATTTGATTTGATTAATTTAATTAAAAATATTAATGCCATTGATAAGACATTAAATGAATATAATAAAATTAAAATATATAAATTAGAAATTGCTGATTCTGTTTGAAGAGTTATTCTCTAATTTGCAATAACTTGCTAATAGATTTAAATATTCTAACCTCTAATTTATTGGGAGTATTTGAATAAAATGTTTAAACTAGCGTGTGCAGCTATTTTAATAGCTCTAATAAAGCAGTTATTTTCCGCCCAATTTTTTAATATTTGAATATTCCTCACTTATAACTTTCAACAAATAGAATAAGCTTTTATACAGCTCCAAATTGTTCCAGAATTTTTTACTGATGCTCATTTTTTTATTTTTTTATTTAATTGTTGTTAACACTACAAAAATGTTTGTTGTAATGTGAAATTTAAACATATACTACGCATTCATGCATGTACAAACAAAAAAAATTACGCAGTTGGCATGTACAACACCATGACTTATACTATCAGTTTGCATGTACATGGTCTATACTGTACATGCTTGTTTTTAGGTGCCCTCTAACGTGTAAATAACTGTAGTGAAACTTTATTTCCATTTCCATTCTTCTATTTTACATTTTTACAACCCAACTATATTAAGTCACAAATAACAAAGCTTCATGATCAAAGTAGAAATAGATTTAGTTGAATAATAACATTGAAATTGCAGTACACTATAATGCAACCTAATATTGGAAACAAACAGCAAACTTACAATGGAAATCAACAGAATAGCTATGGTGAGTTGATGGTTTTCTAATTTTAGTAGTTAATACTGTTAATAGTTATTACATAGATATAAATTGATAGTTGAGAACCAAAAAACTGAACAAAAGTCATATATTATTTAGATTATCTCTGTATTGAAATTATTGCATCACTTAGAGACCCGATATCTAACACAAATATGTAAATCTATACAGCTTCATTAGTATCTAGTTTCTCAGACATTTTTATTGTTAGTTATTTTTAGTATACAAACAACTTCTTTTAGTAGATCTCGCTTCTCCTAATTGTCAGACTACTTATAAAAAAAGGTATTATATTAACTATATAATTTATATTCAAATCACCAATAAATAAAATTTAAATTAAATCCCATAAATTTAAAAATTAATCACATAAATAAAATTGGTGAAATCACATAACTAAAATTTATCACTAGAAATGACTTAATTGTTAGGCCTACATAATCTAACTTAACATAATTATTGTTAAACGTAATATGTATTTTGTAACTAATTCTGCTTGAAAGTGTTGCCTAACCACCAATATTATCTTTTTTGTTTGTATATCTTATATTTTAAGTTATCTCAATTTATGTGGCTCTATTATGTGGATTATAATCAATGATTTTACATGTAGCCCGTCTACTATACAAATATAGTATATAGGAGTGGTCATTATCTATTTATGTGGTCTGGATTGTAATCAATGATTTTGCATTCGTTTTTAGTCCGTTTATTATACAGATATAGTATATAGGGACAGGATTGTGGTCTCAGTGAATATAACCATTTTAGATCAAGTAATATGAAATGCTCGGGTGCAATAAATCCCATGAGCATTGTTTTTTTTTATTTACTCATCATTGTGGTAAAATATATTAAACTATTTACTGAGGTGTTGTTGACAATCGAATTTAAAAAATAATGAAAAAATATATAAAAGAATAATTTTTTATTTAGTAAAATAATGGTATTTATTTTACACTAAAAGCTGAAAGTACACAATTGTGCAAAGTTCGCCCAGGCGAACCCTGGCGGGTAAATTTTTTTTAAAAATTTTTTTTGTAATCTTAAAAGGAAAATAAATAAGTTTATAAATTTTCAGATCAATCTGAGCTAAAGTTTTTTTTCGGCTTCAAAGGGATAACATTTCAAATACATCACATACAATTATGCCGAGACTTGACTGTTAATTTATAACTGATGGTCCTTTTTTTATAATGTTAATAATGATTTAAGAGGCATATTTCTAAAATATCATCATATATAACTATAATAAACACATATATAATATAGATACACATCAAAACAAAAAACAGAAAAACAAACAAAATAAGAAAATCAAAAAAATTATTTTATTACAAATTCTTAGAAAATAACGGAGAGTTCGAAGTAAAATAAAGGAACTCTTTCTCTTTTCAAAATTAGAAAAAAGAAAAAAATGTTATTTTGGAAATCATTTTAAAAAACACAAAATTAACAAAATATAAAACAAAAACAAATTAATAGAGGTTGATAGGAGAATTTCTAGGATTACGATGTCACTTTAAGGAACAACAAATAAATAAAAAAAAAAATAAAAATAAAAAAAATAAAATCTTAGAAAAACTCTTAAATAACTTGATTAAGATGATTTCCAAGAACACCCTTTTTGTTGTTGTTGTTGTTTTTATTTTTTTTGGTTTCTAATGAAAATAAAAAATGAACTTGAAAATGGATATTTTATTTTTGACTTTTGTATTATCAGTGTGTAAAGGAAAATTTTGTTTTAAATGTTTTTAATATTTTAACATTATAAAATTAATTTTAAGTTTGTAATACATAATTTTTAAATTTAATTAATTTATAGAATTGTATGATGGGCCCATCAACCTCCTCTTAGTTTGTTTGTTTACATTTCATTTGTTTTTTTTTGTTTTTTTTTTTTGAAATCAAAACTAATTATTTCCTATCAATTCTACTTAAAACTAGTTTAACAAAATTGAATAATCATAACTAATCATTTCTAATCATAACCATTAACTAAATTAGTATTGCCTTATTCTATATTAATAACTACAACCTAAGAGAAAAAGGGATTTGAGTAAAACGTACTCTGGTATTTGATCGATCAATGACCAACTATAACAACCGACAACACGAAATAGGTCACTCGAGTAGTGGTATGAAAAAGACACAATGAAGTGCTAATTGGTTTTCCAGAAGTAGCTGGAATGGCCACCTACCTATTTGATCGATGATTTTAATTCTACGCAAAAATTCAATGATTTTATCTGCAGCCTCAATTGTTTCTAGTTTCAGAATTTTCAAACCCTGTGATTCAAATTCGATTGTTACATTATTGTACAAGGGATAAGTCTCGCGAGTATTGTGTATTATGATAATGGATCCAATGGAACCACCATGTGAGTTTGTTTGTTTTTGGCCATCAATGACATAATTTTTTTTGTTATTAATTTAAATAATTTTATGTGACAAAAAAAAGGACTGATACTGGAGTATAGAATGTACTTACATTGTGTTTCAGTAGTTATCATTACTACAAATTTGATGTTTGTTATAATAGTGTCCGCCTTTTTAACTGTGCATGCATTTAATTTGACAACGTAGGGTTTAACTAGCTAAAATATAGGAGTTATTGGAATACTCTACAGAATCTAGTAGAAGCTTCAATATGTGTATTAGTTATATTATATGGTAGGATGTATAGTAAACATATCTATACTATTGATAGAAGTTACTCTAATTAAATACACAGATAAATTATATGAAGTATTCTAAAATCATATAGGCGAGTTAGAATGCAAAAGTTAGAATATAGAAGTTTTTGGGACACTCTATAGAATCTATAGTAGAAATTTTAATAGATCTATTGGTGGTATAGTCTTATTTTAGATTATGGTAGGAGCTCCATTCTATTGAATCTGGTGTAGTAGTTGTGCTATATACACACATATTATTAAGTATTCTAAAATTAGTAGAATATAAGTTAGAGTTTTTAGAATACTCCATAGAATCTAGAAGGATAGTTCTAATACACTGATTAGTTATATTAAGTATGAAAAAAAAAATCATACAATAATTATAATACTGGAACTAAGATATATAAGTTTTTGGAATAATCTATATAATCTTGTAGCCGCTGTAACATTATTGGTGATAGTTTTACTTACTATGTATATAATTTTTTTTCTACTGGACTGAATTATTAATTTGGTTATCTTGGTTATATATATATATACTCTGTACGAGCGAATGAGCTCTTTGAGAAATAAATGAATCTACCCTAGATTATGATATAAGTTATACTATATAATATTACACATGACGTATCCTCAAACAGGAACTATAAACGTGGTACAAAATGTTTCTGTTACTAGTAAGTAAAAAAAAATAGTTTCATTAGAAAGTAAATTTCTTGTATGGTATGGATTATCTTGTTCTACTTTTCAGATCTTCACAATTTATTTATTTATTGATTAAACATTGCGGACCTACTTCACAACTTAGTTAAAACTTTTGTTTATGATATGGTATTGTGTCCGCAGTTTCAAAATAATGTAGAATGATTCCCGGGTTATCACAATGGATCTCACTGGTCTAAGTGTGTCCGTGTATTACCGGCAGCCACTACTACATAACGACCTGAAATGGTATTGTGGCGAAAGTATTAAGGCTTAAAGAAAATGTATAGGTAATTTTTAAACTGTTTCAATCCAAAATTATAACTCGTCGTTTCGGGAGGAGTTAAAATATTATTAAAATTTAATCAACAAACACAGAAACAAATAAACAATTTAAACAAACACTACAGATTGAAAGATGAAAATAGTATCGCTAAAATATGTATGTATATTCAAGCAAGTTTCAATTTCTTTACGTTCCTGAATTATACTTGGCTTGATACTTAGAATTTTAAATTATTTTGTTGGATTTAAAAAATAACTTTCCAAAAATTAAAATCTATTACAATTAATCTTAATTTTGTTATACCGTGTTTAGCAGTTATTTTAAATAAAAAAAAAATTATTAATTAAATCGGAGGTGCTCTAGCGATTGGTGATACTTTAAACTTCCGAGAAGGAAGGGAAATCGGTTTTTTTTAGACCAAAACCGCCGAAATTGGCCGAACTCGAAATTTTCAAATAGAACGGGGTACTTTTTTATGCAAATTCAGATTCTACATCAAAAAGCAAGAAACTTTTAACATAAGTTTTTTATTTTTTGTAGTAAAATCAAAATTTGCAAAAAAAACATGCCTTCCTATATTAAAATTTCGATTTCGGGCATTTCGGCCAATTTTGAGCTTAAAAAACCCTTTTGAGAAAATATCAGCAATCGATACCGAGCACCTTCGATTTAGTTAATAATTTTTTTTTTTAAATTTAAAAATAACGGCTCTTTCCCCTCTTAAAAAGCTGATACGCATGCGCTGGAACACCCGGTATAATAAAGTTTTTAATTAATAAATCATTTGTGTTGGCACAGCTTCTCTTGATCTTGACCACACAAATATTATTCAATTTAGTTTAAAAGAAAGTAATAGGCCAGTAACATTACAATAATAATGACAACAAATAACAACGAATTGACCATTCAAAGGTAGACAATTACATGTCTTTCAGATTTTGACAGACATTGTTCTTATTAAAGACTAAAATGTATACCAAAATTCATGAATAAAATTTAAATGGAAATTTATAAAAACGAAACCCTACAGTGATGAACAACTCTTATTTTTATGATCCAATCCCTATTTTTCCTATACCTAAAAACTAATTTTTTGTTTTTATTTTTATATTAACCCTTTAAATTTTAATTTTACAAAAAGCATACTTTTTTTAAATATTTATTTTCTGTTTCTGTTTTATTTGTTAAAACTAAATTTTCCTTTCTTTTTTTTTTTGTTAATTTAAAGTGGATACCGTTTTTTATATGATAAAGATATCCTTTTTTATATAGAAAATTTAATTTAATTTCAAGTGGTTGGTCTTAAGTACTAGGTACCAAATTACATATAACAAAAGAAATATCATAATTTGAAATGATAAAATAATAAAAAGAAAAACAACAACAACAAAAAAATACAGACATTTTTTTGTTTGTGTAATAAAACTGACATTTTCATAATAATTAATTAATAATGTTGCTACGTAGTTTGATATCAGAAAATTCAGAATTTTAATTTATTATTATTAAATATAGTGTAGTGTGTTGTTAGACTGAAAAATAAAAAAAAAGGAAAAAATAAAATGAACAGAGATTTGAATAAGGATAATTCTGTTGAAAAATTTGGATTTTTATGATTTAAAATTTTACTTATGTAATTTTGAAAGAACAGAACACCCGCATATTGAAAAATTTTTAAATGAAAAAATATGTTCAGTTCTGAAAATTGTAAGCATATTATGAGCATTGTGGTTGATTAATCTTATACAAACCAACATTTATTATAATATATTTTGATTCTTCAGATAATGTTATTTTTGTTTGTTAGGTAATACATTTCGGTTTAACGTTGAAATTTAAATTTAAATTAAAATGTTAATTTGGATTATTTGTATACAAAAATCAAAGTACTTAATAGCTATGAGCAATTTTGTTGAATATGAGTTCTTGAACTTGGCAGTAAGAGGATAAGAATCACTGGGGACATAATTAAATGTTGTATAGTATAGTATAGTATATAGTATAGTATAGTATATAGCAACAGCAAGTGCATTTGATACAACATTAATGAGATTTAATTGGAGTTTACATACCAATTTTTGCCACTTGTAATTATCGTATATACAATCAAAACTGTTTTCTTTAATATTAATACCAAAAGAGGACTTAATAACTATGTGTAGTGATGTACAGTATTTCATAGTTATAATATAACAATAGAAATTATATTTATAATGTTTTGAAAATTTAATAATTTTAACTAAGTCAATACGAATTTTATTTTATTTATTTATAATCTCATCAGAGCTAGTGTTGAGTATTTAATGCAATTCAGTATTATATTAATTTGAAAAAAAAAGCGATACATTTTCACAGCCATACAAAATTTTGTAACAGTTACAGGTTTTGTAGATTGGTTCATCCAGCATTTTGATGATAGTGTTTCTTAGTTCTAAGTTCCAAGCTAAAATTTATGAACTTAATATTTAATCACAATTTTGTTATTTATTGACTAATTTTATACGACAGTGTATTATATTTCAAAAAGTGTAGTGAAAAATGCGTTAAAATTTGTTTTATAGTATAAATTGAACTCAAGCGCTTTCGATTAGGGATATGTTTGTTATAGAAATTCAAATCATCATTTAATATCAATTTGACCTCTGTTTTGGTACGGGAACAGACATTATAATTAAATTAAATGTAATTAAAACAGAATTATGTAAATTGTGAATAGAATACAGAATCGATGACAGTATAAATCGATTGTACTATTGGGAGAGTAATAATGCACGATTGAACTTGTTTGGGAGAGTAATAATGCACTAAGAGAAATAATATGTTTATCCAATGGTTGCGATAAACATATTATGGTTACTTTAAACTTATTATGTTAGATATAGTTGAAACAAACATTTGATATGTTAATGATCAATATAACTATGGTTGATAGAAACATATTATATTTGTCTTAAAAATATTATAGTTAATCGAAATATATATACTTACGTTGTAATAAATTATGGTTGCTACAACTATATTTAAAAAAAATATAAACCAACTTTAAATTATATTGCTTACAAAAATATTATGGTTGTGGATATCATGGTTAAGAAGCTCATAATAGTTGTAACAAACATATTTTGACTAAATAAATCATATTATAGTTGTTTTAAAAATATTTGTAGTAATATTAATTATATTATAGTTGCCTTATGATTAAAGTAATCATAATATTGGTTGAATCAATCATCTCATATAGTTGAAGTAAATATATTATAGTTATATTATGATTGAATTAATCATATTATGCTTGAAGCACACATATTATGTTTGCAGTAATCATATTATGGTTATAGTAGCTGAAATAAGCATATTATGTTATTGACGTTAAAATAAAATCCTTCAAAAATATAAATTCACTGTAATTTTCAGTTTACTGTTGCTTTTTACGAAGTCAAAACGTGTTTAATTGAGATATATAACTACCTAGGTTGGTAAATGTTTGCATAAATTTTTGCATAACATTTTATAAACTAACCATTAATTTTTCTATTGATTTTGATAGACAATGAAGTACCTTAGGAGAAACTGGATAAAATTTTTTTAAAAATTAATTAATAACCAAAATTAAGACGAAGTAAAGGAACAGGTTGGTTAAATAATGATTATTTAATAATTTGTTTAAATCAAAAACTTACTTATTTTTATGGCAATTTATTACGAAAGTTGAGGCTTTCTTTACAATCTCTTGTCAAATGCTATAATATAAGTACTTCCATAATTCAAGTTTGTGAGAATAATTTTATTATTGAACCTACTACAAATTATGTTTGGTGTAAACATAAATATTTTTCATTCAACCATATTATATTTATTTTTAACATAATATATTAGTGAATTATATTTAAAACAACAATATTATAGTTGAGAATAAAATATCGTGTTGTAGAAAGTAACTATAATATGTTTATTCCAAACATAATTATTTTTGTTTCAATTATAAATAATATTGCTGCAAACATAATTATGTTTGTGAATGTAATAATATTGTTGTGTTGACTATAAATTATTTTTGTTCCAACCATATAAGAAACTTTTCTTTATATGTAACTATGACATGATGTAATATGGCTAATACAACTATATTTTCCAACCATATTATTGTTTTTTAATTTTATAGTTGAGCCAAACATTTTTTTTTGTCAGTGTGGGAGAGGTATCCTAAAAGGGCACAATTAAGTACTAATTGATATCCAAAGTGCAAATTGGTATCAAAAAGGCACACTTAAGTGCTAATTGATTATCCGGAAGCAACTTGAATGGTTACTTCTACCTATCTACGCATAAATCGAACTCCATCAGTGATTTCGAGAAGTATTATTAAATAAAGACCATTATATACAAAATATTAATATAAGAATAAATTTTTTAAAAAGATATATATATATATATATATATATTTTTTTTGTCTTTATTTATCTGTCTTCACTTACAATTTAATTAATTCAAAAATAGTTACAAATTAATTCAATATAATATATAAATTGATAAAGTTGTAATTTTGACACACATTGTATATAAGAATCTTACGACCGTAGCCAAAGCTTTCTGGCCTTATAATTTATTAATAATATAAAAATTCAATTGTTTGACAATAGTTTTTTTTTTACTTTTAATATAAAATAAATACAAACAGTTAGAAATTCATTAAAAATTTACATTAATTCAAATATATTTAAAAATTGCATATTTAAACATTAAGAAGTTGGACGATTTTTTTTTGTATAGATATAAATTATCAATTGACTTAATATTATCATTAATATTTTCTGTTATCGAAAGAAAACTAGCCTAGCCCCCAAAAACTAGAAAATAAAACTAGTGGTGGATGTTGAGCATCTAGAAAACTACTATTATAAGAGAAGATGCAAAAGTAGATATAATGAATTTTGCTGGAATATTATTAATAGAAATTTAAAATATTTGCGGCTTGAAAAGCGTGGTTCTCTTAACGTTAGTGTTATTTTTAAGCCGAAAATATTTAAAATTTCCATTAACAATATTCCAAAAAAGTCTTACTTACCTACCAAATAAATAAATAAATAAACAAACAGACAGTGGTAAATTAATATAAAAGTATATAAAATTAATATTTATTCTAGTGTGAATTGCCCAGTTGTAATTTTGGAGTGCCACTGCATTGTAAAAGTTCAAAATTGTAATAAATCTGAGGTTTACGTTTAATTTGGTTTGAAATTTGAACTTGCATTAGTTTGAAGTTTGATTTGGGGTTGAATTTGAAGTTAAATTTATATTTGAGTAAATCTGGATTTACCATTAAATTTACCAAATCGTTTCAATTTATAATATCTACTAATAGTTTAATTAATTAAAGAAATAATTTCTATTTTTATATATTATTATTATTTATTATATATATATATAATATTATATAAATTTTATGTTACCATACTGAATTATTATATGTTATATATTAATATAGTACATATGTATAGATGAAGAACGAATGAAAAATCTTAATTTATTAAATTTTGAATAGGTGCATGTAGAGAAAATATTTGAATATATTTTATAAACGAATTTAATAATTATAAAGATCAGTTACATATATATATAATGGTGAACTTCATTTATATATGACAATCTAAATATTACTTTAGGCAATAATTGAAAAGTGGTATGAAGAAGAAATACATTTAATTGAATTAAAACAATGCTATAATTTATAATCACTAAGAAACAAATAGAAATTAATTAAAATATTAATAAATATATTTTATATCACACGAGGCACAGGTAAATATTAGTTAATGGCATGTTTTTTAGCATGTTTTTTGTTTCCAAATCAAAAATATTTTAATTAATAAGTACGTATTTTCTTTTGACAAACGAATTTGTCTATTATTATAGGGTATATCAATAATATTTAAACCATTACGTAATGTCAAATACAGCTATGTATCTGTACAATAATACCAAGCCAATGATCAGAACAACCTATATAGCTTTTTGCACACACACACACACCTTAAATTTGCTTTTGAAATTTTGGTATTTTAATTAGACCCCAAATATGGAAAACTTTGTTTATTTTAAAATAACTTCGACTTAATAATAGTAGATACATTTCGATTTTATTATTAAAATTACGAAAATATATATTCAAAACTAACTTTAAATACTAGTTTTAAAAAAATTAAAGCACTAGTGAGTTATTTTATTGTTTCATATGATTATTTATTACCCACCTTAATATTTTAGAAATTAGAAAAAATATAAGGGCACAATTGATATTCGGTAAAAAATATTTAACTACATTTTGTTTATAATATCTAACTATAATAGTTCTAATGTGTTGAGAGGATATATTTTTATCAAAATATTTTTTCTTGAGACCCCAATTTAGCTAAGAATTTTGTAATTTATTTGATAGTTTTTATTTTGTAAAAATTGACGTAAATTTTGCTTTTGAAATGAGTCTGAATCTTCTAAGTTGATTATTTGACTGTAACAAAAGTGAGATTTGAATCTATGACATTTCTCTGCTCAAGTTACATGACTATTATGGTTACATGAACATTATGGCTGTTGATAATTATAAATGAGATATTCTCTAAAGATTATTTTGAGACCTACAATTTTACACCAACATGATAACTTATTCATTAAAGGCACTTTTTAAATTTTACCATTAAAGATAGAGTACGCAATCTCATATCTTGTTAAAATCTTGCTTTTTTAAAATCTTTTTTATTTAATACTTTTGAGAAAAAAATCAATTTTTCGAGATTTTTTCAGAAATTGAGATTTTGAAAAGTGAGATTTGAAAAAAAATTAAATTTTCAAAACCTAAAAAAATTAAAATCTATACCCTGTACAATTTAAAATTTTAGCAGCTTAAATTGAAATATACTGGAGAAAATAATACAATAAATATGCTGACGACGCTTAAATCTATATTAGTGGACCAGTAAATGCAATCTACAAGTATGTTGCTAAAATTTATGATGAGCTTGATGCTGTTGCCTTCTAGGCTAAAGATAATGGGTTAAGACTGAACCCGACTAAATCACAAGCCATAATTCTGTATGTCCGTAATATTGATACTACATTTTTGCCTCAAATTAAATTGAATTATTGTGTTATTGAATATGTAAGTAAAGCTAAGTGTCTGGGTGTTGTATTTAATAAAACGTTTACGTGGAGTGATCACATAAGTCACATCTCTGGGTGTGTTTTCTCACGCCATCGTAAGCTTTGGAAATTTTCATATTATTTGAGTGAATGGGCAAAGAAGAAACTAATCCTATCATTAATTATGCCATTTTTTACTTACTGCGATGTGGTATATGCGGGTATGAGTGTATGTGAGTTGTCTAGATTAAATGTTATCTTTAATGCATGTACCCGTTTTGTTACCAATCGCCGTAGATTTGATAGAATTAGTGATGTATCAAACTTGATACTTGACTGCTCATTCGCAAATTTCTTGAAATACAGATATATATACTATATGAAGAAAATAATTTCTAAAGCCACACTTATATACTTAAACAATAAGTTTGATATTTGGAAGATCACCCAGGGGTGTGAATTTAATTGTTCCGCGTCACAATGGCAGACTTAGACATATATCGTTCTTTGTAAGAGTTGCAATATTATGGAATGCACTGCCAAGTACTATCAGCTGTGAATTATCTCCTAACAAGTTTAGTGAGTTGTCTTGGGAATACTTTAAGTTAAAACCTTAGATAATAGTTAATTTTGAAGCAATATATTATTTTATTTTTTATAGTTGAAGGAGGAAAGAATATTATAGGTTTGAATTGAATTTACTTTAATTGAATTAAATATTTTTATTGTTTTTCTTTTTATTTTATTTTTTTTTTGTTTTTTTTTTTTTTGTGTTCTTTTTAAGCTTGTTTAATTTAGTCTAATTGAATTAATTGCTTTATTATCTGTAAATTATTTGGCTGGTTTAGTTGTAAGTTAAGTATGTATTTAAATTAATATTTTCTTTTAATCATTTTTATTTGTATACTCTTATAAAGACTAATCGTCTTCTGTATACTAACATTAAGAATTGAATAAATAAAATAAATAAATAAATAAAATAACACAAATAATAATAATATTTATAGATATAATGGTGATATAAAATGTCTATGTATCAAGATTGAATATTAAAAAAAACAATATATGTATATATATTATATATATATATACATATATATAAGAAAAGTTGTTGAAGCAGTCTAATCCAAGCCAATTAGAATCCCAGCTAATTAGAGATTTTCAAAAGTGAGAATAAAAATAAATCAGATTTTCGAAAAGCGATGATAGAAGTAGTGAAATTTCGTATTTCTCCCTAACATGAAAATTAAGGTGCATAAATATATAATAAGTGACGAATAAGTCTGACCAAATACACTTTTTAAGTCAAACATTGAATATCCTAGATTTGATGATAACATTACCTTTCATTATCAAAATTGCATATAATAATTGAAAGCGGTAGGCTTAATGAGCATTGAAATGATTCTTGAGCAATCTCAAAGATATGCTAAATACCAAAGAACAGTTAGAAACATTATTTATTCCACAATAAAAACTTTGCTAAATAATCTAACCTAATAATTATTCAACATAAATGTTTTTTTTTTTTTAAATATATCCATATTTAATCATTCAATTAAAGAATCCGGATTAACCGCATAATGAATACTATCGACTTACATTTACTTCTGTATATATATATATATATAATATATATAGATATAATACTTATGTTTTTGTAAATGGCTTGTTTGGCTAAATAAATAAATGTGTATATATAAATACATGTATATATATATATATATGTATATCAAGGTATAAGTATTATTCAACAAAATAATTTAATTAGATAAAGTTAGATTGAGAATTCATTGAGGTTAAATAAAAATATTTATTTTTGGTCTAGTTATCATCTACAATATACTTGTTATTCAGTTATTCAACTTAAAATGAAAATTCTTAAAAATTGAAATTCCCTCTAAAATGTTTTTCTTCTTAAAATAAGTAAAAATTTATTTTTATTTTTCAACTGCTCTGTTTTCATTGTTTTTTTCTTTTGTTATTATTTTTTCTAAATAATAACCAACGGCTTTATATCAATAAAATCTTTCTCAAATTCAAGGTTAAATGGATATACATTTTAATTTAAAAAATACAAAATAAAAAACAACAAAAACAAAAACAAATGAGAAAATATAACAATAGCGAAAATGTGGCTTTCAGTCTATGTATACAATTCTAAAGTATAGTAAAAACCTATTTTAGAATTCATAAAAACATAACAAAAAAATAAACCAAAAATTGTAATGGAACCTCACAATGAACCATCCAATTTCTATTGTCAGAATTGTTGTTTCATTGATTATAAAAACAAAATCAAAACAAAAAAAAAATCATTTAATTTGTAATAGATACGGAAAACTGCCGAATTATTTTCAAGGATATTCTATATAAGTACATACCTTCTAAATAAATTAGGTAGTTTATAAAGTAAGTACATGAGAGGATGTGGTCCTTTTTATATATGTATGTATATATACATATTTATGTATATCTCAAACTTATTGATTGGTTTTTTAAACTTTTATCAACATTTTTTTTTTGCTTACTTCCTATCTTCTTTAAGTTCTAAATCGAATACAACAAAAACAACTATAACAAAAATATATATGTATATAAAATATATGTATATATTATGTAAGTAGTGACTAAATAAAAGTAAGTTTGATATCCTGGTGTAAGTTTAAGGATAATACAAAAATCAACTTCAAGTTCTTTAACTTTTTTATAGAAATCTTATTGTGCTTCTATTTATTGTTGTTGTTGTTGTTTTTGTTGATTTTTTTCAGTAAATTGTTAAAGTTTTGGATTTCCTAAAGATTATTAAAACATTGATAAAAAAAAAAACAACAAAAATTGTCCATAAAAAAAATCAAACAAAAAAAAATTAAAGTCGTCTGAATTTCATAACAAAAAAGAAAATGTGGTATTCATCAAGAGAGGAAGAGAAGTAAAAAGAGTGTTGCCATAATTTTTTTGTGGTTTTTTTTTTTTTTTTTTATATGAAAACAATTTTTTTAAGGATTCAGTTTCAAAAGAAATAAGTATTATTTAAAAACATATTTCTAAGAATATTTTTCAAATATTTTGAATATAATTAATAGAAAATTTTTTGTAAGGATTTGGTGTTGGAATTTTGAGTAAATATTGATTTTTTGTTTTATTTTTATTTAATTTTTTTTATAAAAATAAATATATTAAAATTTGTTATGTAAATCTTTAAATAAATAATTCAATAAAAACTTAATTGATAAACAAAAACACATGTTGTATTATACTTGTTACGTTTGAAATAAATAATTCAATTTAATTTTTATCCGGTACAATTTCAAATTTGATTATAATTTAAATAAAAATATACTGGAGGTGTATATAAGTATATATATGGAAAGTTGGGGAGATAATCATACGTCAATTAGACTCCAAATTAGATTGTTTCATAGCTTTCATATTTCTTTAATTCTACTGATCTATAAATTATTTAGAAAATATTTCTGAATAGATTATAGTCTCTGATAGGAAATAGAAATATCATATCAAACTGTTAATTTGGGTTTAGAAAGCAACATGCAAAACTGTTGAACAAGTCCATTGAATTATTGCTGTCATTGAAAGATTATTAGAGGAAAAATGTATTTGTTCGCCGTGTATCTTAATACCATGCACGCATTCGACAAAACATATCATATTATTATAACTAATCCAATCTTACTACTTATCAGATCAGACATTTTAAATTAAACAAAAATAAGATTACTATAAATTATATAATATACGCATACGCATGGATACTTCAGTATCTCTCAAATGTTATATACATCGTCGGATCCATTATTTTAAATTAAATAGCAAGGAAAATATTACTTTATACTGTACAGTACAGATTAAGCAGTAGTGCTACAAATGAATACTCTGGGCGCTATATTGTTTTTACTTTGTACTATAGTAATATTTTTTGGACAATTATTACATAATACATAATTTACAAGTGAGGTCTGTGAAAGAATAATTAGTTGAATTAATTAATTTGGTCGACATCTTTGGTTGCAAATTATGACAAAACTAGCTATTCCCGGCGTAACATTCGCCGGTCTAGCATTAGCATTATAAATGAAACAATTTATTTTATTTGTTTATTTTCTTTATTTTCTTAAAAATATCAATGTTTTAAATAATTTTTTATTACATAATAAATAAGTTAAATTGAAAAACTTAAAACTATAATTGTAAAACATTGATTTTTTTTAAGAAAATAAAGAAAATTAGCAAATAAAATAAATTGTTTCATTTATAATGCTAATGCTAGACCGGCGAATGTTACGCCGGGAATAGTTTGTAATTTACAATATAGTTTGATCTATATATAACTATTTTTTTTATATTTCTTATTTAGGTATTTATTTATTTATTAAACAGTGGACCTGTAGATAAATCCGCAGGCCTATTTCAGGTTTATATTTTTTTTCACTGTATGTATTAAAATTTTATTTTCACAACAGGTAGGTGGGTATTATAATACGTACGGTATCATAAATTATTATAATTGTAATTATTATTGTTATTTAAATAATAATAATAAAATGAATAAAAAAATGAATAAAATTTATTTATTAAATATTTATAATATACTTAATATGTATAATATAATAAATAATAATTTTATTTGTTTTTCATAGAATCAAATTGAAAATTTTGACCGCTAATAATTTTGAAGAAAAACCTTTATATAACGCACCGTTTATACGTTTTTGAATTGTGCTTATAACGTATAAATGATGTTCATTAAAGTTTAACATCCGACTTTGTTATAGAATATCATAAATTTTTTTTTTTTTAAATAATAGTGCTCGACACACATTTTTGTATTTCGTAGGTTGAAAAAGTGAATTTTGCGAGAAAAGGTATTTATAAACTTCTAATTGTGTTATGCCAATATATTGAAAGATAAACATTAAACAATACAAAAAATGTGTATTAAATATTATTATTATTTATTAATACAAATACTTACAACAATTGATTTACTATTTAAATATTTATATTTCATAAATGTTCTGAAATTACACTGAATATTGATATTTGTTTATAAGTATTTATTATTAGTACTCGTAACGCATATTCGCATCTTCGTATTTTGCAAGTTTAGAAAGTGGATTTTACATGAAGAAATATAGTATACTTTGCAACTATTTTTGTTTATCTTTGAGATATGTAATTAAAACTTTTGAAATCAAATTTGATGTAATTGCAATAAAATTTGTAAATGTAATAAAAATAAATAAAACAAAACTTTCATGAAATAAAATCTGATGTCTAAACGCTTCCTAACAAATACTATTAATAGAGACGTACATTTCAACAAAATGTGGTGAACAGAGATGTAGCTAGCGGTATTGATATGAAATTAAATGCATTTAAACTAAATACATACCACACCCACATTAAAAACACATTAAAATAGCCATAGATACGTTTTTTGTGTTTTTTTTATTATCATAATAGCCCTAACTATTTCAAAACTCAAAATAAAAAAACAAAACATTTATTTATAGAATTTATATTTTTATTTCACTTCTTTTAAATTTTGGTTTTGACGTTTTGGTATGATTAGGTATGACCATTTTAGTAAAGGTTATGATTGGTTACGACTTTGTTAAATCATATCGAACATATAGGCCATTTAACGAAGTATCATATGACGCCTTAAAACTATTATAGTTAGGAGTAAAGCCAATAATTATTCTTTTTCTCTTATTGTTCAGTTTTTATTGACGCCTTATGACTATTATAGTTAGGGGTAATGCCAATAATTATGCTTTTTCTCTTTTTCATCAGTTTGTATTGTTATCCCGCTAGGGTATCTGATGTAGGTAAGGGTAGTCTGTGATTTTTCTTTTTAAAGTTTTTTTAATTTTTATGTTTACTAAATTTGTCGTGTATTGAATTGGAACTGATAATAATGTCATAACCTATTTTGTTTTTATTGTTCTTAGCAGATCGTAAATTTCGGTTTATGATTCTCCATGTACAATATAATATTTACTCAATGCTATTGCGCATTTGAATTTATACTTTTGAATTATTTGTTAATAAAATAAAAAAAATTTCAATTTTTGGAATTTGTGAACATGGTCTGGGTGAGGTAAAAAATATATTTTCTAAATTTACTATTTGTTTTACCGGTAAGTTTTTTTGCTGTAATATCGTAATATCGTAATATTTTCACACAGCTATTATAATAATATTCTGATAATACGGTTTTTGTCTTTGCTACTTTATTTTTTTTTTTTAATTAATTCATATAATCAGATTTTCAGATATAATCAAAGCTATTACTCAACAGGTGAATTGTTTTTAGGTTAATTTTAATTTGTTTTTGGTTTTATTTGGTTTTATTGTTTTGTGGTTTATGTCTTTAAATAAAATTTTTCACACTATCGTAATTCTTAATAGTTTTAATAAAGTTGTCTAATCTAGTTGAAAAAAGTTTCGTGTTGTAAAAGCTTTGTGAAAAGTTTAACAGACGTTTAAGCGTATTAATATATAAGATTTCATAGTGTCTCAAGTTCGATTCCTTTACAAACAAATTTTACATACAAACGATTTATTAATATTTAAAATGACTAAATTTTTAAAATAAAAATTAATAATATATTTTTTAATGAATTATTTAATTTAATTTAAATTAATACAAAATTTTTTTTTTCTCTTTTCAGGTAAGTCAAGCCAAATTTTATGAAAACATTTAAAATGGAAAAAAAACAAGAATGTATCAATTTAATGTAAGTTTTGTTATGTAATGTAGGGCTATAATAAATTTATTAAAATAATATGTTATTTAAAAAATATAACAAAATGCTGAGACAAAATAAACTCAATTAACATATTTTCTTTTTTAGAAAAACTTATTCTTTAACGTTAGGGTTAAATTTATATTTTGTTAAGAAATTTCTTTGAGTTGAAAAAATGCTTATTTAAAAATGGTTGGCGGTGAATGATAAGACCCTTGATTTTTTGTATTTCTTTAGTAAATATAGAACGAAATAATATTTTCTGACCCATAAGCCGAGTTTTCCAAAAAAAATTCAAGACTGTGAAGGGAGTGAAACTTAGGGTGGAATTTAATTCTTCAAAAACTTAGAGATGATGTCTAGTATAAGCAAAAATATAGTCCTTCAATACCAAATAAAGTTTTTGACAATATAAATATTAATAAATCCGAAACATTAAGAATTCTTGGAATGAATATAAGCAACAATTGATATTTTATTGTAGAAAACACAAATTAAAATTGAAAATTCAAATGAAAATAGTGACTGTATGAAAATTTTTTGATATTATTTTTGTATATATTTATGGAAATTAGTTGAATATTTACTAAAAATGCTTATCGTACAGAAACACGTTTACGGCAGACTTCTTCAGTGTTTTTGTTTTTTAAATTTTAGTTAAAATTTTATGTTTTTCTTTCATTTTATTGTTGAAGAATGAATTGCTCGATTGGTTTGATTCATTATTTTTCCATTTCTGACATCAAAAAGCACAACAAACGGCTAATTATTACCCATATTCCATTTAGACGCATCACTAAAGCGATGAAAAGTCAATCTGCTGAATATTTATTTCTATAAGATGCTGTAAGATGATAGAAAATATGGAAATGTATATTTCTGGAGTCTCTTAAAAAATCACTTTTACCAACATAGATATAAACGCAATATTATAATATTGTGTTTAATTTTTAACTAGCAAAGATAGCCGATGTTGTCCGGGTAGAACACAAAATGTATAAGAATTTACTTCAATGAAGTTTGATTTATGAATCGAATTGACAAAAATTGGTTTATCAAAAATATTCTAATATCTTCTTACTGTATCTATTCTATCGATTTGTGTACATGGACGTGAACCTCCTGGAATACACTACAGTACTTTCTGATTAATAAAACGAATTGTCACATTTTTTGTAAAAATTTGAAAATACTTTTTCAGTCAATTCTGCAATACTTTGTATAATTTTACTGTTCGTTGCTATTTCAATTTTAACATTTAAGTTGTCTGAAATTTGACTTTCACCGAGCTGTGTTAAGTTCATTAGCTTATTGCAAATGTTATTAATACGAAATCGGTAGCAGTCTTTTTTCTTTATTTGTGAAAGAGTATCTAAGTGTAAATTTTAATGCCTGTAACAAAATTGGTTTTTGAAATATTCCTGAGACTTGCTAGGACCTGTACGGCAATTACCCGAACCAGCCCAAATTTTCAAAATCGGTAATAGTTGTATTTCTTTATTTGTAAAAGAGTATCTGAGTCTAAATTTTCATGCCTGTAAAACAATTGGTTTTTGAAATATGCTTGAGACGTGCTAGGAGCTGTACGGCAGGAACCCGAACCAGTCCAAATTTTCAAAATCGGTAGAAGTCGTATTTGTTTATTTGTGAAAGAGTATCTAAGTGTAAATTTTAATGCCTGTAACAGAATTGGTTTTTGAAATATGCTTGAGACGTGTTAGGAGTTGTACGGCAGCAGCCCGAACCAGACCAAATTTTCAAAATCGGTAATAGTTGTATTTCTTTATTTATAAAAGAGTATCTGAATCTAAATTTTCATGCCTGTAAAACAGTTGGTTTTTGAAATATGCTTGAGACGTGCTAGGAGCTGTACGGCAGGAACCCGAACCAGTCCAAATTTTCAAAATCGGTAGAAGTCGTATTTCTTTATTTGTGAAAGAGTATCTAAGTGTAAATTTTAATGCCTGTAACACAATTGGTTTTTGAAATATGCTTGAGACGTGTTAGGAGTTGTACGGCAGCAACCCGAACCAGTTCAAATTTTCGAAATTGGTAATAGTCGTATTTCTGTATTTGTAAAAAAGTATCTAAATGTAAATTTTCATGCCTGTAACACAATTGGTTTTTGAAATATTCCTGAGAGGTGCTAGAAGTTGTACGGCAGCAACCCGAACCAGTTAAAAATTTCGAAATTGGTAATAGTCGTATTTCTGTATTTGTAAAAAAGTATCTAAATGTAAATTTTCATGCCTGTAACACAATTGGTTTTTGAAATATTCCTGAGAGGTGCTAGAAGTTGTACGGCAGCAACCCGAACCAGTTAAAAATTTCGAAATTGGTAATAGTCGTATTTCTGTATTTGTAAAAAAGTATCTAAATGTAAATTTTCATGCCTGTAACACAATTGGTTTTTGAAATATTCCTGAGAGGTGCTAGAAGTTGTACGGCAGCAACCCGAACCAGTTCAAAATTTCGAAATTGGTAATAGTCGTATTTCTTTATTTGTGAAAGAGTATACAAGTGTAAATTTTCATACCTGTAACCGAATTGGTTTTTGAAATATGCTTGTGACGTGTTAGGAGTTGTACGGCAGCAACCCGAACCAGTTCAAAATTTCGAAATTGGTAATAGTCGTATTTCTTTATTTGTGAAAGAGTACTCAAGCGTAAATTTTCAGATCTGTAACACCTTTGGTTTTTGAAAAATTTCTGTTAGAAACCTGTCATTTGATGATTTTGTTAAATACCGTGTCCGGTTCATTTTTTGACCATGAATAACTGTGCAAAATTGCATAACTGCATCTTTTAAACTGTGGATGTGTATAGCGAACAAACAAACAAACAAACAAACAAACAAACTTTCCCTTTTATAAGTATAGATTACAAGAATAAATTCCGTTACAGATCTTGGAGTCACACTTAATTTCAAGCTACACTATGGTAATATAATCATTAAAGCTAATTCTTCATATCAAACGTTATTCCATTTCAATCAGACATTAGCAAGCTTTCATCTCTAATAAACAAAATTGCAAAACCTTGAATATGTCAGCCAATGCTCTTACTACTTGTCCGATATATAGTGATCGGCTGTAATCTGTTCAGCGTAAATTTTCACGTTTCAGACTTAGATTTTGCGATCGTTGAATATTCCCCTGAGACTTTCATAATATATATTCTAATCGTTTTAATAATTTAATCGTTTTAAACTTATTAATTTAGAGTAATAATTATCTGATCGTTTGATAATGGCAAACGTGATCCATCAGATATTCTCGCGGCGAAAAATGTTAACTTCGGTAATTTGAAAATTTTCTAGTTTAAAAAACCTATTGAAATAATCTTATTTTTTTATATATATATAAATTTTGATTTTTTCCCACTATTTTTACATTCTGAAACTATAGTATAGCCTCCAAAAATTTACAAAAACAGTTCTTTTATTATATTTGATTAACATCTACACATATTTTTAATTTTTATGTTAATTTTATTCACTATTTTCAATAATTTTTAATACAGATCGACTTTGCAATAATTTCTCTCCTAATTATAATATTGGAAAAGTGAAGTATAAAAATCAATAATTTTTGTTGAATACTAAAAAAATAGAATAAAAAATTAATAACTTAATCTATCCCAAAAATGGTTAACCTAATGAAAAACAAAATACAATGTTACATTTTATTGCTATCTTTTTAATTTGAGTTTTCCAACCATCATTAGTTTGATTTAATTAATTTGTCCTTATCTGGTATGGGCATTTCGAATTTTAAACTTCCTCTGTCTATATTGCCCAATTTATGCATAGTAGTTTTACTTGTAGCCTTATAATGATATAATAGAGATACGTAATTACGGTTTCGAATATAACCGGTTTTGTTTAAAAATATTAAATACTCAGGAGCTATGAAGCCTGTGAGCCCTAACTGCTTTTTACACAGAGATTTGGAATACACAATCACATACAATAGCTTTTTTTGTAGAATTTTTGTGGTATATCTACTAATTTAAATGTGGAAACTATATCTATTGAAGAGTACTTCGCCTTCATAATAGCATAGTTCCATTTTATATTTAGTGATAACCAAAACTCTCAACTATTTATCATTTATTTTATCCCAATGATAAAGGTATATAAGATAAATTAATAATAATAATTATATATTTGTCTCCTTGTACAAGTATTAGAATGATAAATATTACACAAAAATCTAGTCAGATTTTTCGTCTCTTTAATAGACATCTGATGTGCTTGCTCTAATCATTAAACTTGACAGTATAAATTTTCTTGTTGGTCTTCATAATATTTTCCAAATTTTTTATTAACATACAAGTCTTTGTGTTAATAAAAAATCATGTCAACTATTAATTGTATGTACCAACATGTTATTAATAATAATTGTTGTGGCCACCCACGCATTGTCAATGACAATAAATTTAATTTTAATTCTATTGAAATGAAGTTTCTTTGACTTTACATTAGAATTTTTTACATTGTTAAAAGTTTTTAGTGTGAAAAATATAAATGAAAAATTAACACGTAATTTTCCATTTAATTTTTCTCTTCTTAATTATCAACATTTTCCTTCCTTTACGTTCATTTTTTTTTTTTTTTTTATTGTAAATTTTATTTCATTACAGAAATAAATTAAGAAAAAAAAAAAATTTAACTAATGGTTAAAAACTAATTAAAAAGTAATTTGTCAAATGATCTTTCAAATGAAAATTGAATACTATTATCTAACTAATATTGTCGTCGTCGTCGTCTTCATCGTCGTTGTTGTCAAAGTAAAAAAAAAAAAAAAACTAATCATTACCCATCATTATAATCATTGTAAATGATTATGATCATTTTTACATTATTATTATGATGACGATGATGACAGAAATTTTCAATGCACGTAATTTGAATAGAAAAAAAAATTATTGACAGAAAATTTTGTTATTGTTGTTGTTGCTTTTTTTTTTTTTTTAAAGGAAATAGAAGAAAATTTAAAAGAAAAATAAAATAAGTGGTAGATAGATGTTATACGTAGAACGTAGCATTATTGAAACACATCTGCCATTTTGTCTTTGGTGTTGTATGTTGAATATTAAATTTTTTATTTTATTTATCATAATTGGCAACCATTTTATTTTCGTTTTTTTATTTTCTTTTTTATTTTGGTATAAATTTTGTTTCAACATTTTATTTATTTATTTTTATTTTAAATTGAAAAAGAAGGATCTTGTTCGTTATTTTTTACTAATATGTACTTAAATTTCTGACATAATGTATTAAGCTTACATTTTTAGTATTGATAAGCATCTTTGTTGTTGCGCATTTTATTATTTTAGTATTTTACCTCTATTCTAACATAAATTAATTTATCTGCATAAAAATCTAAATGTTTTAAAAATTTTCACTCAACAAACGAAAATTTCTACTCATCTCTAATTGATTTATTTTGAGTTAATCGAATAAGTTGATTTGATAAATCGGTCTGATCAATAAAGTTGGTAGAATGTTAACAAGTATTATGCTTGTTAATAAGCAGTAATCACTATAGCATCAGAAGCTTTCGGTTTGATTTTTAGTTTTATATATTTAAGTATTATAATTTTGTTTTTATTTGACTTAGGTAGAGTTAGCTTTATTTGTTAAAATTCCGGCTCATCAACTCATTTAATGTGGAAAATGATGACTATTATCAGGAACTAAACTTTCTTTAATAGCGTAATTCCATTTTATTTGAATTGTTACCAGATTATATTCTAAATTATATTTTGTCATTTATTTTATCACCAATAACAACTGAACCAAGTCGAAAAACTTATAAAGCATTGTAGTACTAACTTACATATTAGATTACATATTAGGTTTACAAATTATATTAACTTGCATTAAATGCATTAAAATATGGCATTAATGTGTTAACATAACAGAACTTCAGATAGTAAAGTTGCTTAAAAGCTCTTGTTTTTACAATTTTTAAATCAAAGCTCATCTATAGTTGTTACAAAAGTTGAGTAAAGCTAGCGGAAAGAAACAGAATTGAACTTTTGTGTTGACTCCCGGGCTTGAAGGATTGCAAAGTAATGAAAAAATCAGTTGTTCTTACAAAACCAAACATGAATAGTCAATTCTTAGGATCAGAGCCAAGTATTGCTCGTTCGAACGTCTACCTACAAAGAATTGTTTCCAAGTGGGAAACTACAAAAACCCAAAACATATGGAATAGTAGGTAAAGACTTAAGCAGTCTAAAGCCTTTTTCAAATTCAGTATACACCGATTAAATCAAGTAATCAAGGAGACTAGATTCAATGTCAGAACACCAACATGGTTTATCACAGGTCATGGTCCATTTAATAAACATCTGTTCAAGATTGGTAGATCGAACCCAGTCTCTCATATTCTATTTGAATGCCATAGCTTGTACTAAAAAAATATAAATATTTCTAGGAATTTAATAATTCTGAAATTGACATCAAAGCACTAATAGGTGTTCATCAAGGACATAGACCTGCAATTCTTAGATAATAAACGGAGAAGTAGAAAATATCTGAAGAGGTCGGGTTTAAATAAAACTCCCCATCAAAAACAAACCATATAAAAAATCATATATTTTCTATATAACCAATAGTAGTGAGGATTTAATTGAGTTTAAAATGGTGTAAAGGTAACAGAAAATCGTAACCGCTACGACATTAAGCCACGGGTGGGTCAATGGTGCTGAAAATACGAATTGTACCAGCAACTATTATACGAGCAGACACTTAGGACTGACAAATTGAAAGCTACGATATTAGACCACGTGTGGGCTAGTGTCACTGCTAATATGAACTGGATCATTTGTTATTTTACGAGCAGACAAGTAACTGTACGTATACTCAAAATTTACTTTTAAGATTTCTGTCAGGTCGTCAAATATATATACCATTCTACCAACTACCTGACCTAAAGATGTGATTTAATGAAGATTATATGCATATATGATAATATATTGGTGAAGAAAATATTTGAGAGGTGGCCTTAAGACTTTTATTTCGTATGAGCAAGTGTATAAACCTACGACATATATCTATATTCTATACAATAGGAAAAATGCTTCAACAATATGATAATTTTCAAGTGGTACAAGGTTGAATGTCATATTAGGGTTGCCAATAAAACGATTTTTTTTCCTAATAGCAATAAATCATTGAAAGCAACTAGTCAGGGACTACTCTGATCCGGGAAACACACCAGAAACTTCTATCAATATTGAATGCTAAACTATTCTTACAAATTATTCATTAATTTGCTTTTGATTCAAAGAATCTCAATATTTCTTGTGATTATCTAAAATCCCATAAAATGTTGATAGATAAAAGACGATTTTGAACTTTATGATCAAAATTTAACACTGTTTGTAAAGCACCGATCCATAATTGTATTTAAACTTGAGTGATATGCAGGATTTATTGATATTTAGCATATCCTGGGAACAAAAATGCGTTTTTCATTGACTGAAAAAAATCCCAAACATCTGATGGTATTTTTCCGCAATTCGATATAATTTTATTTGCATGACCAGAATTTTCAAGTGTTCAAATCAATTAACTGTACATTTTTTTTTAAATATTAATATGTTTACCAAATGGAGTAATTTTAAAACACATACCAAAAATTGACTTTTACATACGTTAAACAGCTCCACTCTAATATTTATTCCCCAGTCGAAAAAATATTGGTCAAGCCGGGGTTGCAGACCAACCTGACATGGTATGGTTCGTATCAGTATAGCCGGGAGTATAGTATTTATATTACTAAAATCACTCCATTCAAATTTAGATAGGTAGCTACTAGCTAGATAGAGCGGATCATTCCAGTTGATTCTGCAAAACCCATTAATACTTAATTTTGCCTTTTTAATACCCTAACCCGAGTGATCTATTTTTTGATATTGATTTTTGCTTTGGTTTGATGTTGTTGATTGTTTTTGTTGATTTGATGACATTGTGGATCACTCTGTCATTATCACTCTCCATTATCAATTTCCGTTAGAACTAATTTCTTCTTTAGTAGAAACATAGTACTAGAGTCACCTTGTGCGATTCAGAAGGTTGAACGGTTTTCTTTTTTCAACGGAATATCTAGCTTAATAGCGGGGCTTCCTATTGTCCAATGACCTATGACTGATAGCAAATTTAAGCTTAAATCAAATTTAATTCAAAACTTTTTTCAAAAAATAAATTTTGTTTAAATTTACAAATTTTTGAAAATTCCTCTTCTAATAATTTATAGCTTGTATCTCTTTACATTTATTTAGATAATATGTAATGGAATGTAAATTCATTGTGTCAAATGTCAAAAGAACAAAAAAAAAATATATATATATATATAAACAAAAATCTTTTAAAAACCACTCTTCGATATTTTATTTAAATTTTATAATCTCATTTCATTTAGTTTAATATAATAAAAACATCGAATTTTTTTGAATAGATTTTGTCCACGCGGGACAAAAAACTGCCACCACCACCACCGCCACGAATTTTATTCTGTCTTATAATACAATCATTTTTTGCTGTGTATACAAATTTTCTAGTAAGATTATTTTCCTTGAATTTTTTTATCTGTCCTTTTTATTTACCTGGTTTTTCTGTTTTTGTTTTTTTTTTTATTTTAAACATCTTATAGTTATTATTAAGAGTAGTATGAAAGAGACAAAATATAAGTAAATTATTATTTTCTATTTAATAGCCATCATACCTGATGGATTTAATGCGCTTTTCTAAATAAATCCGTCGTCAGGAGAATAACAACAGAACTTACAAAAAAAAAAAAAAAAAAACAGAAAAAAACGAAATTCCATTAAATATGGGTTTGGTTCTGGTCGAGATGAAATACATTTGAAATTGAATGGACATTATTGTTATCATAATTTTTATTTTTTTGTTTTTGTTATTGTTTTTGTTATATATTATTATTATGTTTATGCTTGTCGCTTATTTTATGCTACAATATTGAAGAATTTTTTTTTTTTAGTTACATTGTTGCTTGACTTTTGTTTATTATCTCTGTTCGTCCAAAAATCAAAAAGATAAATAAATAATAGAAAGAGACCGACATTGTATACATTTTTTTTTTGTATTTTTTTTTTCTTGTTTTATTCAGGGTTCGGCTGTTTAAATTTTTAAGGTCTGACCATCCTAAAATAAATTTTTAATTTTCTGTTATTTTTTTTTTGGTCAAAAATCGCTTAGACATCTTCTTAAATGAATTCCACGTGAGATTAATTTGTTTTTATTAAAAAAAAAAAATAATAAAACAATAATAACAACAATAACAAAAAAAATCTTATAAATTTTATTTAACAAAAAAAAAGTGAAAATAATATAAGGGCGCGAGAGGGTAGTAGGTGGTAGTATGTAGTATAAAAAATTGGGACAAATTGTTTTTTAATTTAATGTTTTCAGTAATTAGATAATATAAAATGGTACATGGGTGTATCTTACAGACAAAAATATTGTATAAATTCTTAGATATAAATTTCAAATTTAATTTAAATTTTTGGTTTTACTTTTTTTTTTTTTTTTTGGTATTTTGTCTAAGCATTGCAATTAAAAATGAGAAATTCAGGTTCAGGTTCCTTAGATTAATTTTGTTTTTCTTAGAAAACTTCAACAGATTTTTATCATTTTTTTAATTTTGTTTTGATCTTACAGCAAAGTTGTAGTAGACAAAATTTGAGAATAATTCGGATTGTTTTTTTAATTTGTTTTTCAAGTAATTTAAAGTTCGATACTAATGATAATTTAACTATAGAATAAGTATTGCCATAATATATTTTTGTGGCAACACAAGTCATTAACCGTTTATGTCGAAAATTCAATATTTCGAGTAAAATCAGTTTTAAATTTTAAATAAGAATTTGAAAATATAGTAACGGGACTGTACCCGTTTTTGGTTTTATAAAATCACTTATTATGTAAGCATTTGAATTTCAAAAATTTTATTTTATAAAAAACGCTTAAGTAAGCTGTAAGTAAAAATTTTTTAATAAACTTTGATATAAAATAAGTCGTTTAAACGCTCAATACATTTGAAAATGTTATTCCAAACTTTTTGAAAACGCTTATCAATTTATTTATAAGTTTGCATGAATATTATGTGTTGTGTATCACAATGGACCTTATTGATCTAAGTCTACCTACCATGGATATTATGTAAGAAAATTATATAAAATGTAAGTTGAATTATTAACAAGTGATTATTAAAAAAAACATTTTTAAGCTATATATTGACATAAGCGATTATGTACTCTAGTCAAAAATGTGACTTATAGTTGTTCTGGAACCAAACCAAATTTTGACAGAACATATTTTAACAAATTCTAAATATGGTGGATACAATCAGAATTTTTTTTTATGTCTTTTAAATCACAAGGAGTTTTCCGTGTTAGTTTTCTCCTTTGACCTGCAGTTGTCATTAGATTGCGGACTAAATTCTTAAGATGAACTTGCAGTTTATGTCTGTAGCTGGTGCTATATTTAGGTATTATGCTTGTGATGAATTCAATGTTTAAGTCATGTTTCATAACTTTATTTGGCACAAATCGAGGGTCATTTTGGAGTGATGGTAACACCTTATTTTGGAATCTTTGTCTGATGTTGATATTACGTTGCGAGAGTCCAAAGTTGGATTCCATATGTTCAGATAGGTCTTATATAACTTCATAAATTAATATCTTATTTGTTAATGATAACTCTGTGTTCTTTCCCATTAGCCAGTACATATTTCTAAATTTCATATCAAGCTGTTTCCTTTTACTATGGTAATAGGTTTACGTCAGCTTAGCCTTTTTTCTAAATGTATGCTTTAAATACAATTTTTTTGTGAGATGATTTTATTATTTAAAATGACATTACCTTTCTTTAAAATAAAAGTGATATGTGCTGATTACGATTCATTTACTTTTACGTTCCATTTGTGTACCCATAGTTGAATATCTTTTAAATTTGCTTGTAGTTTAAATAATGCTGTTTTAGCAACCAGATGCCGAACTATGAGAGCGGTGTCATCGGCAAAAGTTGTGTTTTTTGTCTCTGATATTGTTTGAGTATCAATTGTAAATAGCAGATATAATATAGACCCTAACACACTTCATTGGGGAACGCCAGATTGTATTTTATATAGTTCAGTGCGCATAGCTTGCTTCTCATAAAGCATTCTATTTTCAACGTAGCTTTTCAAAATTTCATAGATGATTATTTATGAAATTGTATCGTATATATTTCACAAATTAAATATTTAACTTTATTTTATTACTTTAATGACATTTTCACAACATTTCAGTTCCACTACCAAACTTCAACCAAGACTAAATTAAGTAACATACCAATATATAAGTAAAAATTGTTTGTTCACTTATTTGCAGATATTTGACTTCATTTGATTATTATTTTGTGTCAAACGCCAATTTTTATGTTGACCGTGGATATGGCCCATTATAATAATGTTTTTTTTGTATATGTACACGTAAAGCAAAATAATAATAGTAAAAATTTTAACTAAATTTTCTTGGATATGTACCAAAAATTGGATAAATTTTGGATATGGCGCAAAATTCGATAAATTTTAAAAAAAATGTGGGTATGAAACATAATTGATGATAAGTAAAAATTGAATAGTACCAGGTAGAGCTATACCATAGTAAGCGCAATTAATGGATCAACCTCCAAATCTCAAAACGTCATTTCATTAGTTTGAAAACATTAATATTGGCGTATGGAACAAAATAATAATCAATTAAGGATAAGCTATTTTAATTTGTTGGCACAGATTTTTATTAATTTGCTTTTCAAGTAATTTCAAGTCCGATGTAATGATAATTTAACTGTAGTATTGCCATTGTATAGTTATATATGGTAAAAAAATATTCTAGAAGTTTTTCTACATATTATATTCTATGCATATTTCTATATATTATATTCTATATAATATACATTTATTCTTTTATTTTTATTTATTTCCTTAAAAAAATATGTGTTTACAAGATTGCTTAGGTACTTTTTTTATTTACAGAGTTTAGACCAAATTTTGCCTTTTCAACTGAAATGAAAATATTCTAGAAAATATTCTAGTTCTACAGCTATGAATGAACTTTGACCTTTACCCCAATATTTCTTCAAAAAAGTGTCGATCTTTCAACGCGTTGTCTCCAATTTTAAATTTATAAGGCATAATTTTCAACATTGTTCAAAAACTTCTCCTTTGTATTCCCCTACTACGATTAGGTACTTTCGGGCTTTTTAATCCTACTTTTTCCGTCTCGATTTCTAATTGTATAAATACTTCTGCATACATCTGTAGCTTTTTGCCATTACTACTATATAATCTGCATATGCTACTATTTGGGTTGTCATATTGCAGATACGTGGCGTAATGGCGTAATGAAGCATTAGATTGAATAATGCGTATTAAAGTCAAAACATGCAGAAATGATAATACATACATTGCAGTAGATACTGTCATTTTAGCACAACCAAGTACTCTTTAAACAGCCGACAATTTTCCAAATCACTTTTATTGTTTTTAATTTTCGAATTTTTGTACCCAAAACTATTTTCGTGTTAATAATATTGTATTTGTATTTGTTTGTATTCAATTGTATTAAATTTGTATTTTTATTGTTGTTGTTAAAAATTCACTTAAAATTTAAAAACTAATCGTTTCTAATACAAAATGATATTTTTTCTCTAATATTTAACACGGCTCCAACTTTGTTTTATTATCCATGCCATAAAAACAAGGAATTATAAAATCCTCTAAAATATTTTCTTTTCTTTTGTTATTATTAGGAGATGCCCTTTTTTTTCTTCAATGATGTTTCTTTATTCATTGAAAAGTAAAAGCTTTTTAAGAAAATTTTTTAATTGGATTTTTGGAGACATCAATTTGTTATACTTGTATTTTATTTGGTCGGTGATTATATTTTGATGGTGGAATTTAAAAAAAAAAAAAAAAAAAAAAAAATGTTTCTTTTGTTTGCTTTTAATACTCCCTAAAACCGTCTTAGAATTTTTTTTTATTTATGTTTTTGTTTTTTATAAAGAATTTTTTAAAGCAGCGCTTTACAACCTATATTAAAATTGATTTGTTTGATATAATTTATAGAATATGCTGTAGGCTCTAGGTGAAATATTATTAAAATTAAATAAATATTAAAAATCTACCTAGACCTAGAAACATACCTAGAGTCTTAATATATATTTGTGTTGTTTGAATTAAGTTAAAATAAAGTTAAGCCTAGTAAAATTTGTTCCTGTATTTTTTCATAAAATATTTGTGTAAGTTCCTGAAACGGAAAAATGTCCCGTGAAGAATCGTGTTTAATTCTCTAGCTTCAGTTGGGTTAATTATAAGAAATTACATAATAGCGTATATCGACGGGACATAAAATCAGCAATAACAAAATGTTTGCTAATGCTAAAAAATGTTAGACATTTTTTTAATTGGGCATATTATGACAACCCTTTTTATTTGAAAGTACTTAAATCTGTTTACTACATAAACTAAAAGAGATTAAAACTTTATATGAAAAAATATGAATATAAATAAATAAAACTCATTAAATTACATAATTTACATAAAAGTTCATCAAATTGAACCGTTACGTACATTTTTTTTATAAATAACACCTTTATATTCTTAAAACGTCAAAAATATTTAACTAGACATAATATATAAAGCTATATCTCGTAGAGACCGACAAATATAGATTATTAAACGTTTCTTTAATTCTTTATAAATCCACATGGTAGTATAATAGGGCTTGGGTATTGCTTAGATATTGTGATTATGAGACTGTGATTCAGCTTTCGGACATCATTATGTTCATTTAATATAGTTGATTAGTCTAATATTGCTATCCTATTACTGTCCTACTAGCAGAGACAGATTTGATCTTGCAGATGCTTTTAGTCCAGTGTATTTATCAAATCCTTATACTGATTAGGCTACAAAGAGATGATTTTTACACTCTTAAATGAATTTAGTTATAATTTTTATCAAAATGATTACTAGTCTTAACTGATGTTGTATTAATTTATAATATTTTAAACAAATTTCATCATACTGTTGAATACCCAACTATATTACGAAACATCAGTATTGTAATATAAAAAAATTTTAATTTGAGATATTGCAGTGATAACAGTAGTTAATCAGATGGAAATTTATTGATTCGCTGTATATTATATATGACAAGGTGTAATACAATGTAACAATAATTCGAAAAATGTACTATTAATTAGATATTTGTATCGTTTTTCCCCTATTTTTATTACAACTGGTCCTGCCTACCTACTCAAGTACATATTATTCTTTAATCAATTATACTGAAGTAAATGAATGACAACAATCACATGTAAAGCGTTTGAATGTTCTTAGCTACAGCTATAGCTTATCAACAAGATTAATTAACTAGTATGATCTACAAATATGAAGAAATACAATTCTAAAATCTAATTTCAAAGTTCCGCAGGATTAAACAATAATCAGAGTAAGACTAAAAAATATTTTATGATAGCGCGTATGCATCAGGCACAAGATAATAATACACATCCAAAATATAAAAATAAATCTAGGTGTCTTTAATAAATAATAAAAATATATTTGATAATTAATAATAGAATCAAAGCAGCATAAAAATGTTTCTACACAAAGTCTAAAATTTTAAAGAGGACAATCAAATTATGAATGTACAAGAACATAATATAAACGGTCTTAACCTATAACTGTGCAACCTGGACAATAACAATTAGTGACAAAAATAAATTAAAAAACACCAAATGGTGAGTACCAAATATGATCAAACGAGTAGTTAAGGCATACTAAGGCGGTGTCTAGACGATCAGTTATTCAGTCAGTTTTCACTGTCAGTTAAAACTGAGAAGTGTCTAGACGTTCAGTTTTGAATGAAAAAATTTACAAATGGCGAAATTTGAGAATTACCATTAATGTAACAAGTGGAAGTGGGACAATAATAATAAAAATTAATTTTTAGAATTTCCAACTGACAAATTATTCAAATGTTTCTTCTCTAAAACGGTTTTTTTCAGTGTTACGGTTAAGATTAGAAAAGTAGGCTATGAAATTCGAAACGATTGAAATCGAAAAACTGACGACAAGTTAAAAGCATTTCAACTTTTTTTATTTTTTTTCAAACAACAATAAAATACATGTATTTCAGTGAAAACTGACAGTGTTCACTGATCGTCTAGACACCGCCTAAGATGGGCGGGACATATGTGGTAGGAATGATTGAACAAAGGATAAAAAAAAAATTTATAGATGCAGTATCATTCAATACTAGAGCAAAAGTCAGGCTAAGATCAATATGGCTGCACAGATGCAGTTAACAAGAATGTAGAACAGTTGTACAAGATAGAGCTGAATGGAGAAACTTGTAAATGAGGTTAAGGTTTATCCTGAGCAGTAAAACCAATAGATAGATTTCAAAATTTTTGTGAAAAAAAAACAAGTAAAAATATTCAATAAGTCTAACACAAATGATTGCAAACCCCTGCACTAGTATAATATAAAAAGAATTTCCTAAAATATAAAAAAAAAGCAAAAAAAACAAAAACAACAAAAGCAAAAATAATAAAAGGTATTCTTAAAGAAGGTTTAGTACTCTGATAATATGATTAGGTGGGATTAATTAAAAGTGATTTGTTTTGGTATCTCCTTAATTTTTTGTCTATGGTTAATTCCGAAGGCTATAACTAGAATGAATGATTGGAGCAAAAAAAAAAAACACATAGGCAGTGATTAGAATATTTTTTATGGGCGGTTTTTTCGTTTTTATTTTTTTAACAACAGATAAATTAAAATTTAAAACAAAATTCAAATTAAATGAAAGGATGTAATACTTGTAAAATGTTCTTCTTATAATGAAATATGATATTTTTTACTTTGTTGTTTTTTTTTATCCATTTTCTTTTACAAGATTTGGAAAATTTAAAAAAAAAAAAACATTTTTTTTTATCATTGTAATTTTTAATAGTTTTATTGTTCACTTAATAATATGATAAAAAATGGAAAAAATTGAGACGATTAAATTCAATTAAATTTTGTAATAATCAAAGGAATTTAGAGATTTTTTTTTGTTTAAAGATAATGTCATTTGAGGCAATAAAAATCTCAATATTCAATTTAAATTTAATTTAAGGGTAAACTTTATTAACTTTTTTTGTTTTAATAAGAGTTTTTTTGATTAGCTGTACAACTAATAGGACCAAATTTATTTTCACAAATAATCAATAATTAATTAATGGTAAAGTATTGTCTTGACTATAGTTACATTGGGTTGTGTGCTGGAGCTAAAATATCTTTCTTTATTATTATCAGTATTCTTTATATATACAAATTGTTTAAAGCTGAATTTAGAGGTTTTATTTTGGATTAGTTCATACCTTAAAGATCGGATGCAAATAGTAAAAATTTCAAATGTATACAGTTCCGAAGAATTGATAAATATCGGAGTTCCTCAAGGCTCTGTACTAGGTCCAATACCAAGCCTTTAAAGGAAAAATAACTGCTTTTGCTGATGATACAGCTCTATCCTATTCAAATGTAAATTATTTTAATACATTTACTGATATAAATTTTGATTTGGATATATAAAGGCAATGGTTCAAAATGCATAAACTTATAATAAGTAACAAAACAAAATTTATGTTTTTTATAATCTGTCAGGAAAAGTATGTGAAAGTATTTCTGTCAAATATCACTCTCCTAAGTGCTTAAAATTTAGTCTATGTAATTTATGTGTGCAATCAATTTACATAATATAATGATCAAACCACACTTTGAATATTGTTCTTCTGTATTATTTATGTGTAATTCTGAAATGATGGGTAGATTGCAAAGACTTCAGAACAAGTCTATGAGAGTTGTTCTGAGATTGAATCGTTATGCTTCTGTACATGCAATTTTGGACACGTTAAAATGGTTAAATATTGAACAACAAATTAAAATGAATGTTTTGATCATTGTATTTAAAATAAAAAACCGACTTTACCCAAATTATTTATGTAATAAAATTGTATATAATGGAGACATAAATGAATATAATTTAAGAAATAATGCTAACTTTAGACTAGATTTTTATAGAAATGAAAAAACAAAAAATATGATCATGTACAAAGGTTTGCAATTATTTAACAATCTTCCTACAGAATTAAAAATGGAAAATCGTTTGAGTAGATTTAAAAACCAAATTAAAATTCATGTACAGGATAATTTTTAAATGAATTAAATTAGATTAACTCCATATTAAGTAAATTTATTTTAATTATTTATTAATGTACGAATATTATTGTTATTACAAATAGTTTTATATGAACTAAACAAAATAATAATAAAAAAAAAAAAAAAAAAAAAAAACATGATGTGTCTGGTATTTTGTTTAATGAGAACCATAACTGCTTAGAATATTGTATCTATGTTGAACGTGTGGATAACTTCAAATATTTAGGTATCTCGTTAGATGCTAGACTAAACTGGACAGATCACACGTCTTATCTAAAAAGATACCTGAATAAATCAGTTAGGCAACTGTATCATCTAAGTTTATATTGTCCTTTCTTTGTTTTAAAACTATATTACAATGGTTTGATTAAGTCTAAACTTCTATATGGTCTGTGTTGTTGGGTGGTACCCATTATAATAAAATTGAGCCTTTGTTAATTGAACAAAAACATTGTATACGTATTATTTTGTAAGGTCAGTCGTAGAACTCCCAATATTTATTTTTTCAAAAATCTAAAAAATTCTTCCATTAAGACTACAGCTTAATTTTAAAATCGGGCTATAATAATTCGAGATTGTTGGTGGATCATAATTTACGTGTAAATAATAGAAATGTTGTGAATGTACCCAAAGTTAAAAAATCTCATTTTCGTCACTTTTTTACTGTAACTGCACCTTAGCTGCTTAATAGGTTGTCTGAATCCTTTAGAACTGAGAGAATACAAATTAGATTTATAAAACAAATAAAATCCTGGCTCTTTTCATTTTCTCATGCACAAATTGAATCAATATGAATACCCATAATTTAAACTCACTTTTTATCTGTTTTTTTATTTATTTTTTTTTTTTATTTTTTTTTTTGTTGTTATTTCTAATGGCTTTTATTCAGATCGTAATTTATTCTACTATCCTATGCTTTATTTTATTTTTATTAAAAACTTCAAATCTTTTTATATTTTACAATTAAATTAAATTAATTCTTCTTCAATCAAAAAAAACATTTGAAACATTTTTTTTTAATCTACGGACAATCTAATTATGCAGACATTTTAAGTAATTTTGATATTACAGAGCATCAAATTAAGCTTTATTTATTTATTTATTTATTTAGTTTAGCTCAAACTTCATTACAATAATTATTATTATTATTTTTTTTTTTTTGTTTTTACAATACAACATAACACATTCAATTTACAAATTAAAATTATATCTAACTTAGAACTAGTTAAAATACATTGAATAAATTGCACACATATTTTAATTACTACAAGTTACTTACGTTTTTGAATCTGTTTCGAAAGTGTGAAGTCAATATAGTTTATGTGTTTATTACCAATTAGTAACATTCTATGAATTGGCTCATAATTGCCATAATTGGTCCTATGAAAACTTAATGTAAGAAGTTTGTATTTCGTAGGCGATTATTTGAATTAATGTTGATGTTATTCAAAATCTGAGGAGAAGCAATGTTTCCTTTAATAATTTTAGTTCGAAAAATAACATCCGCCACTTCTCGTCTTAATTTCAAAGTTTTCAAATGAATTAATTTCAATCTATGCTCATATGGCGGTAAAATTAATGGACCATTGTAAATTACGCAAAGCAAATCTTAAAAAATTTGTTTGCACTGCTTCAATCCTGTTAATATGAACATCATAGAAAGGTGACCAAACTTGACTAGCATACTCCAAATTTGGTCTAACGAGACTACAATACAAAGATTTCAGAGCATAGGGATCGTTAAATTCCTTTGATCAACGTTTAACAAAACCTAGCATAGAATTAGCTTTATTGATAATATTACAAAAATGTGATGTAAAGTTAAGCTTGTCGTCAAAGTAAACCCCTAAGTCTTTAATTGAGCTCGTTTTTGGAAAGGCTAATACCATTTAACGAATAATTAAAATAAACCGAATTACGTCGACGTGTGTAACACATAAGTGCACATTTATTCACATTTAAAAGAAGATTATTAGCTGTACACCATTTAAAGAAGTTATCTAAATCGCCTTGTAGGAGTAAAGTGTCTTCTAAAGAATTAATTTTTTTAAAAATTTTCATGTCATCCGCGTAAATTTTCAGTTCAATATTAAGAATTACTGAACAGACATCATTAACCGAGATTATAAAAAAAAGCGGTCCTAAATGATTGCCTTGTGGGACTCCTGAATTAGCATAAAAAGACTTAGAAGTATTTTTTCTAAATAAAATACTATAAGATCTATCAGTTAGATATGATTTAACCCATTTCAGAAAGAATTCTGGGAAACCAAGTATCCTTAATTTTAGAACTATTATTGCATGTGGTAAAACATCAAAGGCTTTACTATAATCAGTATAGACAACACCCGTTTGAAAACCTGCTTCCATATTTCTCGTAAAAGTTGAAACTGCCTCAACAAGATTAGTAACTGTGGATTTTTAATCCACAAAACCATGTTGGTTGTGAACTAAAAAAGATTTTTTTTTTTTTTTTTCTCCTATTACTCCGCGTGGTAGCATAGGGCTTCGAGAGTGAACCTCCATTTCTCTCTCTTGAGTACTACTTCCTTAATATCGTCCCAGGTATAATTGTTGACTGTTAATTCTTGATCGATTGTGCGTCTTCATGTGTTGTATGGTCTGCCGGGTCTCCTTTGTCCTTGTGGTTCCACTCTAGAGCTCTTCTTGCTATATCACTTTCTGATTTCCTTAGTGTATGACCTATCCATTTCCATTTTTTCCTATTTATCTGTCTGTTGATAGGTTCTTCTCCAGTTATCATCCATAAATCCTCGTTGCTAATTCTTGCCGGCCAGAATATTCTGCATATAATTCTCAAGCACTTGTTGATGAATACTTGTAGCTTCTGTTTGATTCTGACCGAAGTGAGCCATGTTTCACTGCCATATATTAATGTTGACTTAACACATGCTCTGAATATTGTTAGCTTTGTTGTTCTCGATATTTGGTTGCTCCGCCATATCTTCATTAGGCTCCCAAATGTTCTTCTTGCCTTATTTATACGACGTCTTCTGTTGTACCTTCTCTTGATGTTATAATGCTCCCCAGGTAGTTGAATTCTTCTACGTATTCTATCTGTTGTCCACTCACTGTTATTGGCTCACTATTACTATTGTTTGTCCTCATTGCCTTGGTTTTCTCGATATTTAATTCCAGTCCCGATTTCTTTGCTTCTTCCTGTAATCTGTTGACTTTGTTCTGTAGGTCCCTTTGATTCCTTGATATGAGGCATACATCATCTGCATAATCTAAGTCTTCTAAGTTTCCGAAGAGATCCCACTCTATTCCGTTTATTCCAGTGCAAACTTCTCTTAGAATGTCGTCTAGAATTGTGTTGAAGAGAAGTGGAGATAGTGGACATCTTTGTCTAACTCCTATATTGGTGTAGAATGGATCACTGATCTTACCTCTGTGTTGAACTGTTGTCTCTGCATCTTTATACATCGCTTTGATGATTTTTTCAGGAACTCCCTTCTTTGTAAGTGTTCTCCATATTGCGCATCTCTTGACTGTGTCGAATGCTTTCTTAAAATCTATGAATAGTAGATATAGTGGGGTATTCCATTCTACTGATTGTTCAACTATGACCCGTAAAGTGTTTGCCTGGTCTACACAGCTTCGGTTTGGTCTGAAACCTGCCTGCTCTTTCCGTAGTATTGGTTCTAGTACTTCTTCTAATCTTTTCTTTATAATAATTGCTATTATCTTATGAATAGTATTTAGAACCGTGATTCCTCTCCAGTTGCTGCAATTTGCCAAGTCTCCTTTCTTAGGTATCTTGACAATCATTCCTTTCTTCCATGATGGTGGTATATTCTCCTCTATCCATGCTTTCCTGATGTGGGGTTCAATTGTTTTTGCGAATAAGTCAGGGTCCAGTTTGGCTATTTCTGCTGGAATTCCATCTTCACCTGTTGCTTTGTTGTGCTTCAGGATATTGATTGTAGCTTTGATTTCTTCTATATTTGGAGTGATAATAAATGGAATCATACAATATTAACTCAAAAAGTTTAGGAATGGATGAAAGTTTCGCGATTGGTCTATAATTAGTGATTTCATTTTTGGCGTTCTTCATATGAACTGGTCTAATGAATGAATGTTTCCAAATAAAGGGAAAAACTCCTGAATTTAAAGAAGAATTGAAGATGAATGACAGTGGAATTGCTAAGGTACTTGAGCATTTATTAAGTATAACTTCGGGAATACCATCTGGTCCAGGAAAGTTATTAGTCTCAAGATTATCGAAATATTTTTTTATTAAAGCTTCATTAATATCAATATTAGACCAAGTAGTTTTAGGAAAATCATTTAAATGAGAAAAATCATCATTATTTGGTGCGTTTAAAATAATTTTAATTTTGAGTTAGTGTACGCGTAAAATTGAGTTAGTGTACGCTGAACTAAAATATTCGCGAAAGAAATTAGATATTATTTCTGAATCATTACTAGAAATTCCATTGTATTTCATATGAGTAGGAAACTCATCACATTTCCTTTTGAAATTGACAAATCTCCAGAAATGTTTTGGATTAGATATTAATTTAGAAGACATACCACGAACAAAATCGTTATAAAGGAATTCCGAAAATGCTTTGAATTCATCAAAAATGCTTTTAAATATATTATAATCGTAAGGATTCTTTGATTTAACATAACAAGGCCAAGCTTTATTTTTTTCATTTCTAAGTTTCCTCAAATCTGAAGTGAACCATGGTGGACTCGAAAAAGGGTTTCGGTCTTTAGATATTGGAATAAATTGCCTAAAACCATCAAACATAATTTCATAAAACCTATTCGTCATTTGGTTAGTATCCATATGATTAAATATGGAAGAAAAGTCATAGGAAATAATGAATTCGTTTAAAGCATCAAAACTTGTTTTATTAAACTTAAAACAATAAGACTTAGTAACATCCGATTCAATTGGCGAATTTATACAAAACGTAAAACTTAAGGGAGGATGGAATTGATCAATATCCACAATAGGAAAGGTATTATCACAAAAAATCAAATTGTTCCATTCCGAGGTAAACACTAAATCTAGCTGTTTATGCTGAAAGTTACAAATTTCATAGACTTGTTGTAAATAATTAGTATTTAATTTATCAATAAATATATATTCACATTCCGCCATAATATGTTTCGAAATCATAAAATATTCCTCGTCATGCTTTATTCATCTTAAGTTCGGAAGATTAAAATCGCCACATAAAATCAATTCGTCATTTGGTCCAAAATCGTTGCAAATTGAATCAATGGTTTCGTCTACAGAAGTGTAAATATTAATGTTGGAAGCAGGAGGAATAGAACAGTTAATAAGAAATAATTTTTTTGAATGAACCTCAATTTTTACAATAATTAATTCAAGACTTTCAGAACAAGGAATATTAACTTGAGTTGCATTAAAAGAATTTTTTATAGCTATCAAAACACCACCCCCTTTCGGAACTATACCATTAGAAAAATTGGAAAGATCAGAGTGTCTATCCTTCCTAAAAACAGTATATGAGTTATGAAATAGCTCTAAGTCTAAAAAGGATGGATTTAGCCATGTCTCCGTTAAAGCAAATATGTCAAAATTTAAAATAGTTGAATTTAAAAACACATCCCTTATCTTCGTTCTAAGAAGACCTCTTACGTTTTGATAATAAAAAGAAATATTATATTTATTTAAATTAGAATTAATAGGCACATAAAGAAGATTTAAATAAATTTAAGAAGCAAGGACATATCTTTAAATAACATAACATTGATGCCAATCTTCGATAGAAAATAATAATGGTTCTAAATTGAAATATAAATATCCAATATAATGGGCAACTTCAATTAATAGGTCCAGAAAGTGATCAATTCCAGATCAATTCATCACAAGCATTTCATAATAAACTTGAAGAAAATCGTATAAACAAGAAACTCGAGGAAAGACATTTGAAGAAATTTACCAACACCATTTAAAATTGTTTTATTTTGGCCTAGAAAAAATGAAATATCGAAGAAAGTTAAAAGAAATTTAAAAATAATAACAATATTGAACATCAACGTAGTTCAAATGAAGAAAAAACTGCTAATATGCCTATATGTTATAATATTTAATTTGATTTGAATTTTGTTTGGCATTGCATTATCGAATTTTCGAAATAACGATTAACTATAATAAATTTATCTGTTTAACAAATGATAATAAATAATTTTACTTAAATGTTACAGGATACTTACTTATGTAATAATATATAATTTTTATTACTTTTTATTTTTTTATTAAAATATTAAATTATTTAAAAAAATAATTGTTAATTTTACACTTATTAATTATTTTAAATAGATTTCTTTAATAAAATCGTAAATAAGATACACGCGAATCGCAAATAGGTTCAAAAGACGGAATTAGCTCATATTGAAAATTTCGAGCGGAAATGCGTGCAATTCAATATTTCTTATTAGTTTTAATACTTTATTAATTATTTAGGAAAAATTCAATTATAGTCGAAACTAAATCATTGTATTGTATTTAGAAATATTCTAATTATTGTAATTTAAAAAAAAAAAAGCTTATATTTTTCTGATTTTGTCAACCTAAACACTAATTTTTCCTTAAGGCGGGGGGGGGGGGGGGTACATTTATGTTACTCTTTCCATATAAGTATATTATTAAGGTAGGTACATATATATAAGTAAGGTATTACTACTATTTGCATTATCAAACCATCATAGCATTCCCAAATCAACAATATTAACAAAATCAACGAAAAATAATTAATATGCTTCTACAAAATTACATTTTTTCACTTTTCATCATTTTATTCAACAATTATTTTAATTTCTTCCATGATGTTATATTTTTACTTTTTATTATTTTATTTTCTTTTTTAAGGTTCTTAATAAATTTTAGACCTATTTTAACACTACTTAACATTCTCATTTAACACTCAATTACAAGTTTTATTATTATACAAAGTTTTATTTTTTTATTTTAATATAAATCGGCTTCTAACATATTTATTTACACACATTTACTTAAGAGTATATATATATCATAAATATATATATATATTATATATATACAATAATAATGAGTAAAAATAGCGTTTGTATTTTAATACCAAAAATAAAGTTTTTTTTTTCTTTTGTTCTTCTTTTCCACATTTTATTTAAGTAAAATGTGAAAAATTATTTTTAATATAAAATAAACTTTATCATGAAATAAACATCTTTAGACCTCACAGACATGTCTGTTTTCCGTAATATAAATTAACATGCAATAAATTTTTCTTTTAATAATTATACACATAGGCTTATAAGACCTAACTATAAAAATCACAAATTTAATTTCGTTTTTCTTTTATTTTAGTTTTTTTGTTTTTGTTTTTTTTTTTTTTTTTTTTTTTGCTTTTCTTATTGTCATCACATCACATTTCAAAAATCTTAGTTTTTTTTGTTCCCTCAGTTTTTTTTGGAATACTCGTACATGTATTTTAAAAAATGTCAGTTTTATGAAAAAATTTTCATTTCACTGTATATATATACATATATATGTACAGAAGAACAACGTTAGAGAATAAATTGCAAACGTACAAAACCTAAAAAAAAAATTAAATTAATGCTAAAACCAAGCCCAATAGGGTGAAGAAAAAAATCATTATTTAACACGAACAGACGCACAGTATCACATTATTTACCTGTGTAATTAGGGTCACTAGGTAAATAAAATAATATAGAAAATACAATGTATATATAATTATATATATATGTATATATATATTTAAGTAGGAGTAAGCACACACATGACTAACGGGAAAATTTTCAAGAGAGCTTTTCTCAAAATTCATAATTAGTGTTTGGCTGTAAAAATATTAATTTAAAATGTGTGTCCCATTTTTCAATTACATTTACTCAAAAACTCATATAACGAATCTGTTGAATTAAAATTAAAAAAAAAATATATATTTTAAAGTTATACAAAAGGTATTAGATTTCTTGTACAAAACTAGAAGTCTATCAAAATTTAATTATTTCCTTTAGAAAAAAAAAAAAAACATAATAGGCAAAAAATGTTTTTTTTTTAAATTTACCGTTATCATTGAAAGTATTCTAAAATTTTCCATAATACTTATCTCTAATTTCTAAATAGAAAAACAACAGAAAAAAAAAAGAAAATTATTATTAACTAGAGATTTGTAAAATAACTTGACTTTGTTGTAACACCTTATATCTGGAAAATAATAATTCTAAGAAATTTTAAATTATAATCCTTAAATGAATCCTTAAGCACAAACTGTAATTACCTATTCCTGTTTTCAACTTTTTTTTTTTTAACATACCTACATATGTTCCAAATATTTTACTTATACATTTGATATACCTATAGTTATTTACTTACATTATTCTAATATAGGTGTATACCATCAGGAATGAATGTAAAACTGTAAAACTAATTCTAGAGTAGATTATTATATTTGCTTGGGTTCTTCAAATTATTAATCTCAATTGGGGAAACCAATTTCAAACATTCATACATATATTTATTACATCTACTAAAGTAAAACAAAACAAAAAGTACAAAAAACACAAAATATAACATTAAAAATGTCAAGAGTAAAAAATATTAAAGTAAAATTACATATACATTTACTTATATATATATATATATATATATATATATATATATAAATATATATACATTTACAGGTATTATAAATAGTACATATATATAGATAATATTATATTTTACCTATGCAGGCAAATAAAATAGTTTAAGTAAGAGGATTTTTGGGAATTAGGTTAGGTTGACACAACCATATTATATATATTATATTCTTGTCAGTCAGTCACCATGGGAAGTTTTAATCAGAAAATTAAATATTTATTTTGATAGCAGAGACCAGAAAGTTTTGTGTTATCTTATTTTTTTTTTTTTTTTGTGTTTTTGCTTTCTTTTATTTTTATATTCATACATAATTAAATACATTAATGAATCTCAGGTGGTACAAAGAAATAAGTAAATTACATACGTATGTGATATGTATGTATAAAATTATTTACTTGTTTGTATATTGAGTAATAAAGTAGAGGTATATATATGCAATGACAATATGGTTGAAAGTTATTTTATCGAATGAACAAAACAAAATACTTATATAACTATTATTGTGTCCGGAAATATTATTTTTGATATTGTTATTGAGAATGTCTACTTTATTTTATAGATATATCTTGTTCACACTTGCTCTGAAGGAATTAAAATGTTTATGTCTCTCTAATATTTCTGTTAAGAAATAATAAAGACTTTCAGTGTTTATTTCGACATATAGATACTATGGTTGCAACAATCGCTGATGATACTGTGCTCATTGCTATTCCCATAAAGATCCTGTATTAGCGACAGAACTTGTACAAGTAAACTTACTAGAGTTAGAATATTGGCTCAAGAAATGAAGAATTAAAGTAAATGCTGCCAAATCTGTGATCTTCATCATCTGCAAGAAAACCTGTCCTGCTTTGGTTATTGATAGAGTGCAAATTTCACAAGCCGATTAAGCAAAATATTTCTGTTTTAGACTTAAACCGACGCCTTACTTGGCGAAGAAAAAAAAAACCAAATTGCCATAAAGCTTAAATCTCTATACTGGCAATATGTTTCTATACAAAGCAATTATCAAAACCACTTGAACATTTGGGATACAATTGTGGGGCTCAGCCTCAGTGTCCAACATCAGTCAAATACAGCACTTCCAGTCAAAAATTTTACGAATGGTAGTGCATGCTCCTTGGTAAAAGAGTAAATTAAGGCTTTTCATATAGAATACAAAAGAAAAGGCTGCAAAAGCATCCAAACATTCTTGCCAAAAATTGCTGGATTCAGTTCAAATTCAGCGATGACTTAAGAAAGCTTCCATTGAAGATTTTGAATTCAGATTTGTTTAATGTACAAATAATGTTATTTTTTTTTTATGTTAAAATGTCAATTTGAATCATCATGAATGGATGCTGCACCAGCATGTCTTGTAATTTTATAATCAAGTCTATTTGTTTATTGTCCTAATTAGGACCGATTGCAAATATAAAATAGTAAAACAAAAAAAAAACTTTCTTCAAATTTTTTCGAATGTGAAACCGTATTACAACAATTTGTACGAACACAAAATCAAATATTCAATCCACGTATTACTATATTTTATAAATAGACCGTAGGTGTTGACACTTGCTCCGAAAACCTTAAGTTGTAAATAATAACAATTTTAGAGGCTTAAAGTACTTTTTACCACATAGTGTACACTTTTAGGTGTTTAAAAATTGGCTATGGAAGTTTGTGTATAGTTAAATTATGATGAATGTGGAACCATATTTAAACAAATATCCCACTTATCGTGTCTTATAAACATTTTGTAGGTCTTTCTACACTTGCTATAAAGAATTTAAAACGTTAATAAACAAATGAAATTCTTAGTTGGGTCAAAACCAAATTTTCTTGTTTGTGGAACCATATCTCAACAAGTGTGTTTACATTATCAATTAATCAACCCACATATATAGCACAGATATAGACATCTTCCAGATCTTTCTACATTTGCTGTAAATAACTTTAAATGTTAATGCAGAGTGGAAATATCTAAGTGTTTCAAAACCAGATTTCCACGTTGAACCATATTCTAATGAAAGTTTTCTTAAAATCAATTATTCACATATAATCTTCAAAAAATTCGGTAAGAATATCATCATATTCGTATAAAATATTTCTACTGACAGAAGGCATATTTTCTTCATTCCAATCTTTAGATATTTTAAACTTTGCATTTATGTATAAAAACTTAACGAAAATTTACGACCCAATGTTTGGCAATATATCAAAAAAAAATATATATTTTGCCGAGTAAGACAAATACGACTATTTTCATTTTATTTTTTTTTTTGAGAAAATAGGGACAATTTGAAATTTTAGAAATAATAGAAATATTGACCTATCGTGGTGGAATATCCAAAATGGATTGTCAAACATTATTTATCTTTTTTATGTCCATTACTGAAATTAAAGCTTAAAGTGAAAATATATTTTATAATCAATAGAAGCAATATCATAAGGCCTAATCGATGATCTAATTAAGTGGTAAGTTCGTGTTTAAATTTTGTTGAAAATACAAGATGTCAATAGATATCTTGAACGACAATAAGTAGAATAATTGAGTCCGATTCGAAATCCCGCTTTTCAAAATGTCGTTTTTTTGATTTTATAAAAATTCTGAAAAAAGGACATACCTAATTTTTATTTGCAACAGCTGGTACATATAAATAAAATTAAGATAAATGTATATTCTGGAAAAAGTAGACACTTACCCCCCTTTGGTAAACAAGAGCGGTAATATAAGGTGTAGCACCGTCTTTTTGGAAAGAAAACACTTCTGGATCAATACCATTAAAATTTTGAAACTAAAAATCATTGTTCATCGATCTGTAACGAACAATTTTCATTGTAATATTAGTTTCAGCATTATTTTTAAAGAAATATGGACCAATGATGTCTTCAGTGTGTAAACCTCACCATACGATGCATTTTTCAGGATGCAATGAAATTTATTGAATTTATTGATGATTGTTTTCGCTCCATTGTTATTGCATCGAGAAGCAAAATTAGTGTTCGACAGTTTGATGAATAATCTGCTCTGATGGGTGTTTATGTTAACATCACAAATTTCACGAAATGCTCTATAAATTTGACGAATAGAACAGTAATTTTGAAAATAAATTTTAACAATTTGTAAACGTTGTTGCAACAAGGTTCCTATATGGGTTTTCCATTTATGACAGCAGAATAAACTTCTTCCTTTCTACACGTTCTGCAAAAATCGTTTGATGGGAATCCAATTCTTCTGACATGTTTACGAATAACACAATGACCCATAATAATCCCTACCATAGTGTGCTAATGTGACATCTTTTCAAAGATTGTAGGTTAAGAGAGCGCTTCAGGTTCAGCATAGGCCAAATTTGCTTGGTGATGTTGCAGTCTGAATTTTGAAGCTTTTATTGCATATTTGCGAAGCAATATATTACTTATAGATTGCTCCTTCCCAGATGGAATCTCACTATGACCTCGGACCCATCATAGCCATATGTTGAACAGATCAGCTAGTTCGTCCAGAGAACTGCGACGGACCAGAACGGTTTTTAAATTAATGGTTACCGATTCTAGTGTTTTAATTGCAGCCTGACTATCTGTGAGTATATAGATATTTTTAACAGATAATACGCTGGATCTCAGACAGTGTAAGGCTTTTTTATGGTTCTTCCCTCCGCCTCAAATGCACTGATGATATTTTGGTAGGTTGGAGGATAAACTTATATTTAGATTTAGACTCCACCCTCCACTTTGTCATTCACTTTCGAACCATCAGTGTAGAGGTGTACGTGCTCTTTAGTCAGAACCGTGTCATTCTTCCAGCTTCCCCAGGACGGAATATCTGTTTGATACGGCCTGTTAAAGTAGTTTGAAATACCCTGTAAAAATTAGATCTAGGTTTTCTGAAATAAATTTTTTGTATTCAATAATATAAGAGTAGCCATTAAATTGTGATTAAATTGTGTTGGCTTTAAACTTCGAGAAAACAAATTTCGATCAAATAACGTTTTGATAAAAATTGATTTTGAAAATTTTACATCCTCACTTTTTGAAAAATACTTTAAAGGAATATAAATAAATGTATTTATTTTATGTAAAATATATTTTTACCTTTTTCCGGCCATTTCATTAAAAAAAAAAAAAAAAAAGAAAAAACACAAGGATCAGCATCCTGATCGATTTTTGTTTTTATTGATAAATTTTTGATTTTCTTTGAATTATTCTTTCTTTTTGTTTTTGGGAGAATGTGAATCTTTAAGCTTTAATTTGAAAGAGAATATTAAATTTCACTTAACTTTTATTTACTTTTATATACTTTTGTATTTAAGTTGAATTGAATAAAATTATTTGACTTTAAATTGTAGAAAAGAAATTTCTTAAGAAAAACTCTTTAACAGTAAAAAATAAAAAAAAACAACTCAACCATCTTTCTAATTAAGTAATTTAATTTTATACTAAATAAAATTATCTTTAAATTCATACACACACAATCAATTCGAAGACACACAATCCATTCATTCATCCTTAATTCACATCAAACAGTCTATAAATTTTAAATTTATTCCATAGAAATTTTATATTTTTTTATGGTCTCACACAAATACACACACACACACATCATAACAAAATTTCACTGAATCCTTAATTTTGTTTTTGTTTTTATTTTTGTGGCTTAATATAACCTTAAAAAAAAAAAAACAAAAAAAAAATCTTCAAAATTGTGTTATTGATTTTATTTATATTTCGTATGTGAAGTAGATTTAATTTTTATTTTTGTAACTCCTCCAAAAGAGCAGTAAAAAAAATATAACTGAAAAAAAATGTTCAATCATTTATCTTTTGACTACAAGTATTCATGATGTAACAAGCAGTCCATATTATCTATACGTTACAGTTATTATCAAAATTATTTGGACAGTAATGAAAGCAAAATTCTAACGGTTTTTGTAATATACAGATTTGTACATGTTGGATGGCGCAGTGTACACGCTGGGTGGCGCAAAGATCACAGGTTCGATGCGCGATAAATAAAAACCATTCAACAATCGCCATTAATACATGCTGGACGGCGCAGTAGGTAGAGTACCTGCTTTTCAGCCGAAAGTTTGAATGCTTGATTCCTGACAAAGAAAGAAAATGCATAATGGGTTTTTCGATCTAATCCAGTACCTTTTGTTATTACGATAAAATATATCACAAAAACTAATTGAGGGTTATAACTCTAGAAACAACTCAATTAAAGTGAAGCTATTTTATTTAAAAACGCTTAGTTCCTGACAATAGCAGTATTTTTTCCACATTTAATGTTTTTTTTTAAATTTTTGTAAATTAAACCAATAAAAATTACACCTTCTTGATAATGCTTATAGCGGAATGCGGTTCCACATTTTAGAAGTTCGAACTATAAACGAATTTCCATAATCAGTCTTGAACAATTTTGGTATTTCAACAGTGTAGGAGTGGGCATTTGGAGTCTCCTCAACGGAATTGTTTAAGAGACGGAATGAGTGATTTTAGTTCTACTGCCACGAGATATCTGCAAAATAGAATTAGTGCTCCAACGATACAACGATGACCAAGCGGAGCAAGTATTGATGAAATATTTACATCAATGGTTCGTTTTTGTACTCTATCAAGAAAGCTTAGAGCAGTCTTTGAGGCGCCCGCCTCATAAATGTGATTTCTACTCCATCTTCGATCGTTTATATAGGCTTTATAGATATTAACCGGATCTTTAGGTGTAAAATACACCTTACACCGACTTAAAAATCATTTAGCGGCGCTTTTCGCAATATCGAAAATGTGGTTATTCCAGACCATTTGATTTTTTATTCCGACAATATTAAAATTTTCTACTCGCTGTAAGCTTTCATCTTGAAATTTAGTAACATGTTAGAATGATATTAGTTTTTGCGTAACTATACTAAGTCATGGTTTACAATGCCGCCAATTAGTGTTCTTTTGGTGTAAGCCGATGTAGTTGAAGCATTAAATTTTTTAAGGAAATCGTAGAACGCTACAAGAGTGCTGTGATCTGCAAATGATCTATGGATCGGATTGAAAGTTGCTCGAAGGATTAATAAATATTAGAAAAAGAGTTGGAGAAAGCTCAGAACCCTGTGGAAGACCACCATTTTAATTTGAAGTTGATCCGATGTTATTTCATAAACTGAAAATCAAATGGCCGATTCGAAAGAAACTTTCAACCCATTTAAAAAAAATTGGAACTAGACATGTAGCTAGTAGAGCTACTATGCCATACTCGATCAAAAGCTTTTGAAATATCTAAGACCATTACGGCAGCCTCACCATATATTGATGTAAGTTAATGTTTTTTTGGAATGTAGTGCTTAGAAAACCAATTAGCACTTAATTGTGCCTTTTTGATATCACCACTCGAGTGACATATTTTTTGTTATTAGGTATTTTTTATATGGGATCGTTCTTCTATTTTTAACATTCCCCAGGGACTCGGTACTAGAGGTACCCTGTGTGATTGAGAAGGTTGATCAGATCTCCAATTTTGATGTGCGCTATAAAACCTATATTGCTGGGGAAAGCTTTACCGGAATCTGACTCTAGCTGACGCTGGGCAACTGCAGAGAAAGTGAGTAGGAGTGAAAAACGGCATTGGAATCTTCGGGATTGTTCCAACAGCTTGGTTAGTGTCTGACACGAAAGCTCTGATGGCGGCTTCGATTATCCGTGAAGATGGTGACTTTTGTTTTGTTTGTATAAACATGCTTACGGGTTTTAAGAGCTTCCCTAATTGCAAGTAGCTCTGCTTGAAAGACACTAAAATATTTAGTAAGACCATGAGACTTTGAGATTTTTAAAATTACATTCCTGCACCTACTCATCAGTTCATTTTCGGTCCATCAGTGAAAATTACTGTATCATTTTTCCTTTTCTTCAAACCACGCTTCCAATCGGCCCTGGCCGACGACAAGCATGTTCCATGTAGTTGAAATTACGATTCAGAAGAACAACCGAGATATTTGACTAACTCTTTGTTTGCTAGTGACAAGCCGTTATGGCGAGATTTAATAGAAAAACATTTCCAATTCTTTTTAATGCCTGAGCTTGTGTTGTCGACCCGATCGTATTTCGAAATAATACAGTATCATATTTTATTAAATTTTACTTTCCATGTAGTTTGTTTGAATGATTATCCGCAGAATTGCCTAGTTTATCATCGACAAGCGCCAGCGTGTAACTATACTCTGTGTTATAAATTCATTAAATCTACTATATAGATAGAGAAGAGAATAGCCCAATCGAACCCTATTGAAGGCCATTTTCCATTGCGAGTTTTTTTTTTGGTCGAATTTGATTGATTCGCAGTCAGGAATGTATTATTATGTAAACATGTTCTTGATGATCATTATTAAAGCGGTTGGGAAGCCATATTGAATTAGAATTATTAATTGGGAACCAAATTGAGTTATATACCTTTTCTAAATCTATGAGTTATATAATTTCTAAACCGATAGTCTTATACACCGAAGTCATAATTATCTTTGCTTTTTAATACCTGTAGTGTTCACAAAATTATACAAACAATTGTATAAGCATCAACATTTTCATAATAACATGTAATATGAAGAGGAGTATAAGTCAATTTGTTATTTTAGTGTGAAAAAATTTTATCTTACATTTCAGTAACAACAACAACAACAACAGCAACAAAATATAACATAACAAAATACAATTTTATTTCATATGTGAATTTTCTTTAATCAGCACAAACACCATATCAGCATCATAATAATAACATTCAAGGATATTTCACATACAAAACATTGGAAAACTGGAAAAATCGAATAATAACAAAAAAAAAGGATTTCAACAAAACAAAAAAAAAGGATTTTTTTTTACTAGTATTTATGTTTTGTTTTTTTTTTTTTTTGTTTTAGAAAAGTATACAAAAAATCGTATGATGTACATTTCTGAATAAATTTCTTTTCAAAATAAAAATAAACAAAAAAAGCAACTAAAAAGAGTAAAATCTAGTTCCTTAAGGATAACAGGAATATAACTTGTACATATAACTGAATATAAAAGTAATTTCATTTAATGTTTTTGTTTTTTTGTTTTTTTTTTTTTATTATTATTTTATTTTCATTTTTCATCTTAAAGAGATTTTCATATCCTGTTCGGTTCCTTTTTTATTTTTTAAGATTTTAAAATTGAGTTTTAAAATGTTCACGTTTAAAAGTGTCTTTACTGACACTGAATTTTGTAAACATATAAAAAAAAAAATAAATAAAAAAAATAATAATAACAACAACAAAAATTATTTGTAATTCTGATCCTTATTTTACGTATTGAATGTTGTTGTTGTTGGTGTTGCCAATGAATTGAAGTTTAAAGCTCTTTCAAAACAAATTTTCCCACCATCTATCCGTTAGAAATAATAAAGGTAAAAAAAAACAGCATTAATCGTTTCAAGGAAGTCTGAGTTATTTTTGTTTTTTTATTATTTTCCATTTGTACCGAAATTCGTGAATATATACATATACGTTCATGTGCATTGTATAAGAATAAAATTCTCATGATTCCTTTAACGACTTAAATTTTTTGGTACTTCGAATTTATTTTAAAATAATTTTATTTTCTTGGTGGATGATTCGTTTTGGGATATTTTATTTTTTATTTTTTTATTTTGATACATTGTACATGAAATTTACCGCATCACATAATAGAAATTTTATTTTATTTTTTGAATACGTAATGATTTTCGATCATTCTGACTGGGAATTGATTCAGTATTTTATACACAATAATATTTTTTTTAAATAAAAAATTTGTTAGGAATAAAAGAGGATTGGAAAAAATAACGTTTAAATGTGTTGGGATAGAAATGAAGAGAAAACAAAAGATGTTAAAATATATATGACGTGTGTGGTGAATGTTGATGTAGCCAATGGCTATGAGTTTTATTGTACAAAAATGTAAATGTTTGGTTTCTCAAATTGCAATCAATTGCATTTATAATAATTCAAATTCAACTGCGAATTGATGATGTGATGGTCAATTGTATCTTGAAAATTTATTCATCTATATGGGTTGAACACCCTAACTGCTTTTACACAGAGATTTTTCATACACAATAACATATAGTTACTTCTATTAGCATAGTTCTATTTTCCAAGACTTCAACCATTTTTTATTATTTATTTTATTCCAATGACAAACGGTAGTGGACAGATACAAAAACCCATAAAATTTTTTTTTGCTTTTGTCTGGAATCGAACCTGACCCTTTTCGGCTGGAAAGACATATTTTACCTATTGTGCCATCCAGCCTGTTAAAAACAGTTTGGAAATTTAAAGAAAGTTGTCAATTATCCTTGAAGACAGTGTTTTTTATTAATATTTGCTCTGAATAAATTAAAAGTGTTTTATCTTTTCCATTAACCCTCGTATGGAGGACGGAGGGAGGGATGGATGGATCGGATTATAAACTTTTTTTTGCTTTTGTCGGGAATCGAACCTGACTCTTTTCAGCTGAAAAGCATGCTTAACCACGCATGCGTCACCCAACCTGTCAAAAACAGTTAGGCAATTTAAAGAAAGTTGTCAGTTATAATTGAAAACAGAGTCATTAACAATTTTATTAATATTTGCTCAGAAAAAATTAAAAGCGCTTTCTCCTTCCATTAACCCTTTTGGGTGGAGGGATGGATTAAATCAAATTAAAAGCGTTATTCCCTAATTACAAAAATCGCAAAAGACAAATTTTCAATTAAATCTCTTCACTTAGAACTGTAAAACACTCTAGAATTATTGTGAGCTATAAAAAAACTAGTATTCGCCCGGATCTCGAGAAAGTTTGATAAAAAATCATACTCAATTCAATATCAATTGTTTTCGTATTATATTTTATTCAATTATATACAATTATATATACTTGATCCAATTTCTTTATTAATTTATCTTAGACAACAACCGCAAATGTAATAAATTGTTTAAAACACTTAAAAAATTTAAATTTGATTCTGGCGATGGGTTGTGACAATTTGATAGATTAAAATTTTTGTATCTTGAAATGATTTATATATGGGGTAAAATTTCTAATTGAAAAATTAAAAAAATTGAAAAAAAAAATTAGCTTTGCTACGTCTCATTTTAAATATTTATCACTTCAAAGAATAATAATGAAAATCGGTTGTGATGTGGTTCAAGTATTTGAACCGTAATCCAATTTACAGATTAAATAAAAATGAGTTTTAGTTACTTAAATCCACACAGCTGTGGAACACATTAATATTATTGGAAGTTATTCGATGGTATTAAGTCTATTCAATGCTTTTGGGCTTATATCGAAATAAATCAATTATTACATACTATTACAGCATTTCATTGCATTTCAAAATTGCTTAAGATGTCGTCGAAGCTCACGAAAAATTAAAATTAAATTGTCCGAACTGGGGTAGATTTACAAAATTGTTACATTTGCATAAATTTGTTTATTAAAAAACATGGATAAACGTAAAGAATCTAATATAAAATATGCTAATTAAATTATCTGAACTGGGGTAGATGAACGAAACTAATTAGCATACGTTTTAAGAAACATGGATAAACATAAATAATATATAATAAATAATTACTTAATAACGCTAAGCATGTAGTATTCTTTGCCATTACCAGCTCATAATGAGAGTAATAACTATAACTGTTATTATTAGGTTGATTCTAACTTATAATACTTCTTCGACATAGAAATCCGAACTAATACAAGATCAGATTTTCATCTCTCGTGCCCGTGTCAGCATTGGTCAACGTTAAACAGAATTTGCACAAATCATGGTGAAAACATTGATATATATATCTATATAAAAATGGGGAGTAATTACGTCTCCAGTTTGTGATTGCAATGCTCCCCGATAAACTATTAAACGTAAAGTAAGTGGCTGCAACATCAGGCCATATGTAGGTAATATAAACGACTTTGTAAAATTAACACCCGCAAATTTAGAATGGATAAAAAACTTAGATATAAGAACTTAATACATTGTTTTGCTTTGATTAACATAATTTTTTTGCTTTCCAGTAAGCATTTGAAAATTCGTATCTAATTGAATGAATATAATTATTGTAATGTATTGCAATTTCCATACGCTAAATAAATAGTACTTAACAACTAAAATGTATATTTTCATCTTTCATTACTGTTATAGCGAATTGTATTTAATTGTTTGCTCCATCCAAACCTTTAATCAGTTTCAGTGTTGTTAAAACTCAGTAACTTCTAATAAGAACAATTATATTAAGTACCTACACATATTTCCTTCAAATCAAATTTATTTAAATCCCAAATCGTTCGAATTAAAAATTTAACTTTAAAGAATAATAAAATAAAATTTCATATTCATCTTTTAATTCTCATGTACTACTTACAACCACATTTTTTTTCATACTAATCCAAGTAATATTTAAAAATAACAAAAACAAAAAACAAAATATTCAAAATTCTTATATAATACAAAAGAATAAGATCTGTCATGATTTCATTATGTACATTTAATCAAAATGCTACCATCAGTAAAGCAATCAAATAGAAAATCTTATGAGAGAAACAAGCTTAAAAATAAATTCATTCAAAATATTCTATACCACAACACATACGTAACCATAATGACAACAATAACGTTAAACCATGCAATAAAAAAAGAAAAATATACAAATCAGAAAACAGAGATCAAAAATCCTTACTACAGTACAGGTACATATCCTTATCATTACTACAGATCTAGATATTGTAATGTTATTGCTGAGGTGTTGTTGTATTGTATGAATTAAACAGAACACGTAACATGAATTGAATGCGATTTATGGAGTGTGCAAAATATGGTGTACTCCATTTTTATTGTAATACATAATATTATGTACTACTATACTGCTATAATATATAGAAATTGTTTTTTCAATAACGATAAAATGTTAAAAATAAAATAAGGTAAACTAAAAATCAAAAAAGCTATTACAATAACAAAAAAAAAACAACAAAATTCAACTCTAAGAATCTCAACAATTTATAATAAAGATATACTTATTTTTCTTTTTGGACGTTATACAGACTTTGAAGATCTTGTGATCGACGTTATATTTACTTCCCCTAAGTGCAGTAGATTCATTGCGATTGGAAATGTGAAGTTTTTTTTTTATCTCCGGTGATACTTCCTACTACGACGCGTTCGCCAGGTATTTGGATTCAAACAAATTTTTAGCTGAATCCATTTCTTTCATTTACTTTACATAGCTTAGTTAGTGAAGGCGTTTTAATTTTACTTTTTTGTTTAGGTATAATATAAACAGCTTGCTGAATTTGGCTTTATATTTTCACCACCAAGCCCCTTCGTTTGACAACAGAACGATAAATTTAAATAATAAAGATAACTGAAAATTAAAAATGTCAAAGGACTAAAAATAACTCATTTTTTCGTATGAAATAATTTTGAAAAAAATCAGGTGCAATCAAGTATTAATTATTCTTTATATCTCAATGTTAGGGTTGCAATACAATAATTATGGCGATGATGTGGAAAAGAGTTGCAGTACATTTAGCAAATTTTTCTACGTAAATGGACATTTCGTAGAAAACTTATTTGCCAAACAAACATTTTGCCAAAATGGATACTGAGCACAAGGAAGATTAACAAATGGACATTTCAACATTGTGTATGTAAATAAAAGCTGCCCAAATCGGAACTCGGAAAGTAAAAATCAAAATCAGGCGATCTAAAATCTTTTGCATGTAATATTCGAGGCTTCAGTACCGAATTTTAATTGAATTAACACAGGCCGATTTATTATCCTATTAGTTGTAATCATTGTGAATATATACTCTTTATATAAACTAATTATTAACTGATTGAATCATATAAAATCTTAAAGTATTTTTCTAACGTAAGCTAGCAGAAACTATTGTGTTTGGAAGACAAGTTCTAACGGCTTTCAATTATCCGAAAACAATTATTAAAGTGCAAAAAATGTAGATTTATACGAAAATGGAACAAAGAACGTATAATAACAAGAAGTCTCATCTGGATATTTTTCTATTTATTCAACTTACATGCGTATGGGTGGGTAAGAAAATGAAATGGAAATAAAAATTGAAGATAGCAAAAATTAAAACTTTGTTAAAAAAACAACAGAAAATAAATACAGTAACATAGCTAAATATTTATAATTCATATCATAAAAATATTCCGCGTGTTCAAGAGGATGCGTATCAGCTTTTTAAAAGGGGAAAGCGCCGTTATAGAAAAAATTTATTAACTAAATCGAGGGTGGTCTGTCGATTGGTGATATTTTCAACTTTCGGAAAGGACCGTAAAAGGGTTTTTGAAGACCACAAATCGCCAAAATTGTCCGAAATCGAGATTTTCAAATGGGAAGGAGTACTTTTTTAAGCAAATTTGTATTCTACCACAAAAAATAAGAAAATTTTGTAAAGTAATTTTTTTTGTCCTCTGGACAACCCGGTATAGATACTACGTATAAGATCTGATGTAAGAGCCAGGCTTGGAATCAATGGACCTGACATTTTCAATAAAATATAATAAAATTCAATAAAAACCAATAAAAAAAAAAAAAAAAATTTATAATTCTAATATAATAAAATCAACTAGGCTAAAATCAAAATTATAAACTTTAAGACGGAAAAATTAATTTGAAATTGAAAAACAAATAAATCAAAAATCTAAATTTAAGACAAAGTTATGTAAAAAAAATAATAATAAAAAATCAACTAAATATATAATAGTAAAAAAAATTTTTTTTTACTATAACGCTAGAAAACAAGTTTTATAAAAAAAAAAACAAAAAAAACAAACTAAAGATGTTATGTAAAAAACTTTAGAAAATGAGAGCTTGACAAAACCAAGGTGGTTGATAAGCCCATTATAACGAGCTTATAAATAAATAATAAAATAAGATTTGAAGAGCAAAATTATTGTTTTAAAGATCATATTTTTAGCGAGTTGTAATGTGGCGACCCGTCATATAAAAATAATATTTAATATTTTTAAAATTTATGTGGGATGAGACTTTTTATTGTATGTATCTATTTTAAAAATGATTGAAGATAGAATTAATCCAATAAGAAACTTTGAAAGAACACACCATACTCCATTTGTGCACTGCAAAACATTTTTAGTGCGTTTGTCCGACACAAGCGTTAAAGCAACTAAAATATATATACACTTACCAGTGTGTCATTTTATGAAATATAATATCTCGACTTCTATTTGTTAATGCCTATAAAAAAAATATTGAATATCTTTTTAATACTTTTTAAATAGGAATCCTTTTAATCCTTTTTACATTTTTTTAACTTCTTAAAATACATTCAATATCAAATCAATTTAAAGTATGTAAATGCATATTTTTTAAATAGAATAAAATTGAATTCAATTAGAATTAAAAATATTTAAAATACAAAATAATAAAATAGTAAATCAATATTAAGATTTAATTTAAATTAGATTAATTTAAATAAGAGTTAATTTAAAAAACTATTGTATTTATTTTAAATTATTATTTTAATATTAATTAAATTAAATATCAAATTAATTTTGTTACTTAAATAATTCCCAAATTTAATTCAATATTTAATCTTAAAAACACAATTGATGAATATAGATTTAATTTAATTGCATTTTATGTATTAAATATAATAAATAAAAAAAAAACCTAAATTCTTAAAATATTTTTTTTTTACTTGATTATTCTTTGATTATTATAAAACTACATTAAATTCAAATCGATATGAATGCAATTAAGGATAATTGAAAATTCTTAAGAATTCAATTTTAACTGAAGAATATATAAAATAAATTCTTTCCATGATTATAAATACATCATCATTCAACATTCCATATTTGAAATTAAAAAAAAAAAAAAAAAAAAAAAACTAATAATTTTCATCATCATTGCAATCATCATCAATAGTAGAATATTGATTGATATTGATAGTTTATATCGAAAGAAAACCACAATAAATTCCTTAATCTAATATCCTTTTTTTCTGATTAAAGTTCTTCTAGGTAAGTAATTTTTTTCTCTATTTACGATTAACAATATTGACGTCTTTTTGTTATGTGTGCACCTACATCTGCATTGGTATTTATTTATTGTATAGGAAAATGCAAGAATTTTTCCTTTTAACTGTATGTATGCATGTATATATATATGAATTATTGTATATAAGAAAAATTTCAAGTTAAAATATTGGAAATGAGAAAAATGAAAATTGAAATAAATTGAAACGATTGTTGAATAATTTTGATGAATGCATCATCGTTTCAGGTACACCTACCTACATTTATGTAAAGAATTTCTAGTGGTGAATTTTTTTTGGTTTTGTTGTTTTTTTTTTTGGTTGAATGAGGATAAATAGAGAGATTTAGAAAGGATTTTTTTTAATTATATTTTATTACTTTTTTCTAGATTAATGAATTTTCTACATTTTGAATATTCGATAATTTAGAATAATGACATTTTATTTGAATGTATAGTATAGTTTGATATAATTTGTTGTGTGTTGTGTAGTTGAACCATGGTGGATTTAAATTTAAATGACTGTTAAATGGATGTTGAACATTTTTAACAAGGTATCGAATAGGACTGTTCACAATTGTGAAATTATTTTTTAATTCTCTAATCGCGGTGAAGCGGAAAAATGCTTCATGAGCTTTTCGACCTGGTCTATTATCCTTTGTCATTGGAATAAAATATATGATAAACAATAGTTGAGTATATTTTGGTAATAATTTAAAACAAATTAGAAGAAAGCTATTTAAGAAAGTAACCTAAATTAACTGGAATATTTGTCCAATTTGTTTTTTTTATACATTTTTTTTATACATAGCCAAAACACTAGGTGGGGACTTTTTATACCGATTGGTATGTTTGGTTAAGTTGGGAAAGGAAAATTAGGAAGGGAAGGAGGACAATTACGAACGATATGTGACAATTGTACTCCATTTAGGGTCGTATGAAAGCTTTATAGAATTTCAAGAGGGCACAGGGGAGAAGTAAGCCTTGCAGCGGCTAAGAAAACCTAAACATTTGGCTGCGTTTTTTGAAACATCAAATATATGATTATTTCAGATCAATTTTCGATTTAGTTGCATACCTAATATACTTTCAAGCCGTTGAAGTTTCTCTTCCCGAAATAAAAGAGTAGGATTAAAAATGGAAATTTTTCTGGGGATTGTACAGCTCTGTTGGATTGTACAGTTTTAGAAGTGTTAAACTCAACTCTATTTGTTAAGCTCCAATTAGCTATTGAGACCAAATGAAGGCTGAGGGAACTGGCCTTGATGTCTCTTTTGCGATTGATGCTCGACAGCGATTGATGTATAGCTTCAGATTTTTTACAAATCATAACTGTCCTGTGCAGCTACATCAGAAGTGTATAAGAAATTTTTTTCGAAATATTTGTATGCTAATTCAGGAGCTCTATAAGACACTCATTTAGGGGAGCTTTTTTGTTTTACAATTTTTTTATAATTTTGTTTTTTGAAGTCTCTTCCGTTATCTTGCGCCTCAAACATACGATTTATATTCAAGTCGAGGTAAAATGTATGTCTTGTATGTTAATAGAAAATTGGAGGATGTAAAGTATTTCCTACTGCTGCTTAGTAATTCATGTATTCTTGTATCCCAGTCATGTATTCTTTGAAATCCCTGTTATGTTATTTCGTTCTCTGTGTACTGAAGTCTAAGTCACTTTTAAAAAGAAATACAATCAATGAGCAAAGCTGTGAATTTGGGTTAAAGTCGTGACAATAGGAGATAATTTATAAATTCTACAAATAATTTTGTAGAAAGAATTGAGGCTTGAGGAACACACACCAGCATTGATAGTAATCTTTTGATATATAAAGCCATATCCAAAACCGCTTGTATTGAACGGTTTGAAAGAAAATTTCCAATCCACGTATTTAAAATGTTTCCCAATTCAATTGCTTCTAGTGTTTTCAGTAATGAAGCATACCAAACGCGATCAATAGCTTTGGATATATCTAGGGATATAGTTTTGGTTTATAACGGTCCAAAGATCAGCAGTTGACCTTTTCGACGAAAAGCCGTGTTGGAAGTTATTAATAAAATTGTTGTGTTGCTCTCTATAGATATTTTTTGATTTGAAAGTTAATGATCATTTCCATCACTCTTGATAATACTGAAGTCAAAGCAATTGGGAGATATTTAGAGTGATTGCTTGAGGTAAGTACCATTTTTTGGGATTACCTGGATGTGAGTTATTTTTCATGAAGATTGGTAAATACCAGAAACCTATGATATATGGATAAGTTTACTCAGTGATCTACCTCGGGTGTTTCCGTAATTTTTAATATGGTGGATATTGTCAGGCCCGGTAGATTTGTTTGAATTCAGATTCTTTATATGTAGTATTTGTATTAATGCACGTGCTAGGTGCTACCCTATCATAAAATTTAAACGTATTCACTAATGTTATTACTTATTATGTGATTATGTAGCTTTTTTAAAATTAAATTTAGTTCACTGCAATATGAGGACTATCATAGCATTATAGGTGCGTTCGTAAACGCAGAATTGCACATTTTGTATTCATAAATAAAGCCAAAGCCATAAATCTTCTGAAGTTAAAAAGCATGCGCTATATTTCGTAAGCATGAGTATTGCATCATTATCGGAAAGATTTTGCAGCAGAAAATTCTGCTTGCATTTTATCTGCCCACAATTATTTGTTAATGCTAGAGAGGGCTAGAAGATGGAGTCGTAAAACAATTTGTGAGTTAAAATACATTATTTTATTTTTGGATGTGCTTAAAATAATTGTAATTATATATATAAAATATTTTAAAATTGATAAACTGGAAATATTTTAAATATGCCTTAAACACGCAGAAGGCGAAAAATATTGGATGGGCACTGAAATAAAATTATAAATTTCTGTTAGAGCTCAAATGAGATTAAAAAAAAATTCGACAATCTAAAAACAACATATACAAGCGAATAAAAATTAAAAATGGTTCCACTGTGTGTGTTTCACTGTGTTACACACTGTGTGTTTCAAACAAATTAAAAAATTTTTAAAATTGTCTTTGACGCCAACAACTTTACTGATGTTTATCATTATAAAAATCTGTACAAATTTTTTTTTTATCATCTACGGACTCAATCTCGTGCTGGTAAATATCAGAGAAAAATAATATATGTGCAGTATCAAGGCATAATTTTCTGCATTTACGAAAACAACACCAGTGTGCACCAGTGTGAAATCCTAATTTTTTAAATATAAAAAAATGAAAACAAATGAACTTAGAAATATTTCTATACAATTAAATTCAGAACGGCACTTAAATATTTTACAATATAATAATTTTTTTACAAATCAAGAAAATTAGAAAAATATTAAATAAAATTGAATTAATAGACAACAAAAAAATTTAAAAAAAGGACCATAAGGACTATTTTTAAGTCTATCAAAATCTAAAATTCTATAAATTAAAAATTTATACTTGCTTTTAAAGTAGTTTTACTATATAAATATGTATTTTTAAAGAAGTACTTTACATATATATTTAGTTGGTTAGGTGCATGTGTGTATACATAAGTAGTTAATTTGTTTTTACCTCATATCAAAACTCAACACATAAGTGAATAATCATGTTTTACATAAGTATCTTTTTATTTCTTAAAAATATCTCATACAACACTAATAACAATAATAATGTAATAAAATAATATATACATATATATATATATATATATATAAAGATAATAATTATCATAATATGGATACGAATCCATTTATAAATTCAGTCATTCGCATTTTTATCTTAAAGGCAATAATCATAATAATAAATGTCCTTTGCAGTAATATTCTTTTATAATACACATATTCACATACATTACGTATGACTGAGTATATATATATATACGTAAAATGTATAATAAAATTTTTGCAAAAACCATTTTATTTACATTAGATAAATATCTTTACATTGCTCTGAGTCCTCTTAATATACAAAGAAACATTAAAAAATATACCTAAGAAAAACTATATATAGGTATATATTATTATACTACTCTACTTAATGAAATTGGTCTCTTGTTTTCAGGATCATTTACTAACCATTTTCATATTATAGATTTTTTTTATTCATACACTTTCATATATATATATATATATATATATATATTCAAAATATGTGTAGTTATTTTATTGTTTCAAAGGAATAATAATTAAGATACATCATATAAGATATCTATTCTAAACAACAGTTGAATATAGATAAAAAAAAACATTTTTTTAAGATATAAAAAAAAAATAACTAAACTAAGACTCAAAATTAATGACCATAGTTCAAAAATAAAAAATAGAATAAAAACAAAAATTACTATACCAAAATACACTTAAAATGTGTGTAGATTTTATTTAAATTTAGTCTAACGAACCGAATAAATATAAATATCTAAATGTACATCATAAGAGTACGTAAGTACGTTAGAAGATTTGAACATTCATTCATTCTATTGTTAAAATGATTGAAACAAGTTGTTCGGTCTGGTTGGTTTGTGATTTTTTGATGTTTTTGTTATTCTAGTGGTCTCATCGAATAACACAACTGTAATGTCAATTTTGATAAATGAATGTTAAGGATATTTAGTGAATGGAAAAAATGAGTTATATATATTTAAATACTTTAATTATTTTTTCTCAATTTTTTGTTTTTGTTTTCAACTTTCTAAGCAAAAGTGTGGGCTCGAATCCGACATCTGACACTATGTTCTGTATTTAAATGCTAGACTAGAACTGTCTTTTAATGTTGGTATTGATCGAATTTTCATTTTTAGTGATAATTTAAATTAAATAATTTAATGTTGACAGGTTTCGAAGCTTCGAGGGGTTCCTCACAAGCACTGATATTGCTTCCGAAATATTGATATTTGCAATCAAATATTAAAATAATTATTAGTGAACTAAAACCTGACAACAATTATTACCTATACCTATACCAATACCTATACCATAATGGTGAATTATTACCTATACCTGAAGATGTTGGTGAAGAACGCTCGCTATATTTCATATTATAATCTTTATTTCGTTTAGATACATTCACTTTATTACTATAGTCTTTGTTTGTTGGGCTGGGAATAGATGTGTTAATAACATTGAATCTGCGGAAATTGATAAGCGTTTGTTAGTTTTAATCAATGGTTCAATTTGGGTAAAACAATTAATATCTGAGTCTTCATTTGGAGTCTTCATTTGGTTCATTGAAAACTCTGAAATTGTAATTCAATTAGTTTTTAGTAAATTGTGAGATCAATTTAATTTCAATAACTTATCATCTACCAAACCGTTGTTACACATTACAATCACAATAATTGAAACGTGATAATGGTAAGCCTAAATTTTCTTCTTGTATTGACTCTGGATATATAATTGATCAATACTACTACCAAGATTTTGTTGATAACAAATACATTGCAAAACAAACCAAAATGCATAATGCTATTATGGCACCACCAACAGGACCCAATAGCAGAATAAGGTGGTTGATGAACTGATTCTACAACAGCTGCTACAAAATCATTATCCCCATTTATGGGGTCATACAATTGTGTTGTACAAAATGCAGAATTCAATGGATTCCGAACAACTTATAATTTAAACCACCCACATCCCATTATTACTGTACATTCATTTTGTGTTTATAAATCACAATTATTAAAATGTATGCATGTAGTATTCCAGTATTCATCAAGTCAAACAGGATTCCAAATATTTGACTGAATTTACAATATCCAGATCTTCAATTCGTTGTTCACAATAACCATTTGATATATTATTAAATAAATCATTATCATTATCTACTCCTATTTATTGACAATCCCCAATTTTTATTAAATTTTAAAAGACATTTACAAGGACATTCGCAATCGGTTTGATTCATTCGATTACAATTTAAACAAATACGATTACCTGTTTATTCTAATAAATTACTTTCTTATGAGTTATATCTGCTTGACTTATCGGCTTATTAAATTATTTATTATTATTATTACTTATTTAATATTTAATACGATTTAATACAACTCAAATATAGTGTGACAACTAAATTAATATGTAGAATTGTAGACTAAGAGCTAATGATTTAAAACTGGGCATCTCAGTATATAAAACTCTTCTACTCCAGCGTGGACATTCAGTATGGTAGGTAGATGGAAGTGATTATTTCAGTTGTTTCTGGAAAAGCAATTACTAAACATTACAATAAAAAATTAGGTTATAGTTGTGGATTTTTGATGTGCCGAAACTCTACTGACCTATTAATTTATTTATTTACACCGGCGGACCTGTATATTAATATTTGTTTTTATTGCATAAACCTTTTATGCGGTTTAGTTGGATGTTTTAGCAGATTGCATGTTCCATCTGAGAATTTGAAATAATTTACGCGATTGAAGAGGTCAATTTACAAATTTCGACTCTCGGGATAAGCCAATTATGTTATTGGGAAGGTTTAATCTAAAGTTAGCAGTCTAACTCTACCTAAGGATATACAAATTCACCTACCACGATAGACTAAATATTTTTCGTGAAGGTCTAATCTACCTAAGGATTGAAACAGTTTAATAAATATTTTTTTTGTTGTTTTTGTCTTTATTAAATAGAAATTAATGGAGTAAATGTCCCAAATGCGTTCGCAGAGCTTTGATTGGAGAGTTATAAATGGCCAAAGCTGGATTTAACCATCATTAATCAATTTATTGTCATGTAATCCTGTTAAATGTTTTTATATAAAATCATTTTGGAAAGTTATACGAGTATGTGTGTTTTTTGCGATATAAGAAGTATAAAATTTTGTTTAATTTTGATATTTTGGAGTTGTTCCCAACTTCTTAAGTATTATTTGCCTTAATTCATCATAAAAAAAAATTAAATTTATTTTGAAAATATCTGGATTTGACGTAAATATTATAGTTTTAGTATATATACATGATATAGGTACATACACATCTGTTCCACTCAGCTTGCAATGGAAGGAGAGAAATTGATATCATATCAGAAGTGTTTGTCATCGTATCTTCTAACAGCGCTTTAAATATAGCTCAAATTAATTACTAAAGTGTTTAAGTGTCCATTATTTTAGCAAAATAATTTAAAAATAGAGGTCTTCTTGTCTGGCAGTCTCTCCTCAAGACTTTTTCAGTAATAAAATTTTCACATTTTCTGATAACAC